>PVLC010024515.1:0-24563 GCA_004027655.1 Graphiurus murinus | reverse complement strand
TTTTTTTTTTTGCGGTACCGGGAATTGAACTCAGGGGCATTCTACCTCCGAGCTATACCCCCAGCCCTATTTTTTTTATTCTTTATTTTGAAACCGAGTCTCACTAAGTTGCGGAGTGCCTCACTAGGTACCTGAGGCTGGCCGCGAACCCGGATCCTCCGGTCTCAGCCTCCCGAATGCTGGGATTACAAGCGTGCGCCACCACGCCCGGCTATTTTTTATTCTTTATTTTGAAACAGGGTCTCACTAAGTTGCAGAGTGCCTCACTAGGTAGCTGAGGCTGGCCGCGAACCCGGATCCTCCGGTCTCAGCCTCCCGGATGCTGGGATTACAAGCGTGCGCCACCACGCCCGGCTCGATCCCAAGTAATTCTTGCAGAATAAACTTTTCTGCACATTTTATTCCCAGGATTTGGGTAGGGTTGACCTCAGTCCAGAAGAGCAGATGAGAACCAAGTCTTGCCAATGAGGCTAGTCCATGTTTCTGGTCACAGTGGCTGGTTCAGAGATGAGCGCGTGAGCAAAGTTGGTCAGTTAAACTTTTTTTTTTTTTAAACATATATACATGTACCTAGGTTTTATTTTTTATTTTTATTTATTTATTCATTTGCGGTACTGGGGATTGAACTCAGGGGCATTCTACCTCCGAGCTATACCCCCAGCCCTATTTTTTATTCTTTATTTTGAAACAGGGTCTCACTAAGTTGCAGAGTGCCTCACTAGGTAGCTGAGGCTGGCCGCGAACCTGGATCCTCCTGTCTTAGCCTCCCAAATGCTGGGATTACAAGCGTGCACCACCACGCCGGGCTCCCCAGCCCGATTTTTTCTTACAGGGTCTCGCTAAGTTGCGGAGTGCCTCACTAGGTAGCTGAGGCTGGCCTCGAACCCAGATCCTCCAGTCTCAGCCTCCCAAATGCTGGGATTACAAGCATGCGCCACCACGCCCGGCTCTGTATTTATTTATTTATCTATTTATTTATTTATTTATTGCGGTACCAGGGATTGAACCCAGGCGCATTCTACCTCCGGGCTATGCCCCCAGTCCTATTTTTTATCCTTTATTTTGAAATAGGGTCTCACTTAGTTGCAGAGGACATCGCTAAGTAACTGAGACTGGCTGCAAACCTGCAATCCTCCGGTCTCAGCCTCCCAAGTACTGGGGTTACAAGCATGCACCACCATGCCCAGCTTTATATTGTATTTATTTAATGTGTACAATATGTTTATTTATATGTAGTATATATAATATATACTATATGCATATGAGTACTCCAGTGAAGCACATTAACATGCCCATCTTCTTGCACAGTTACCTTTATTTTTTGTAGTAAAAATACCCAAAATGAACTCTTAGCACATTTCTACTGTAGTCATCATGCTGTACATTAGTTCTTTAGATTTATTCATTCTACATACAGCAACTTTTTAATTTTTATTTCATTTTATTTTTATTTTTTTTTGCGGTACTGGGGATTGAACTCAGGGGCATTCTACCTCCGAGCTACCCCCATCCCTATTTTTTATTCTTTATTTTGAAACCGGGTCTCACTAAGTTGCGGAGTGCCTCACTAGGTAGCTGAGGCTGGCCGCGAACCTGGATCCTCCGGTCTCAGCCTCCCAGATGCTGGGATTACAAGCGTGCGCCACCACGCCCGGCTCAGCAACTTTTTTATTTTTTATTTTTGGTACCGAGGATTGAACCCAGAGGTATTCTACCTTCAAGCTTAACCCTCAACCTGATTTTATTTCTTATTTGGAAACAGGGTCTTGTTAGGTTGATGAGAGTCTCAATACTTGCTGAGGCTGTCCTCGAACCTGTGATCTTCCTGTCTCAGCCTCCCAGGTGACAGGCATGCGCCACCATGTCACCATGTTGGTCTCCATACCGCAGCTTCGTACCCTTTCACCTACACGTTTGCATTCCCACCAGCTCCTAGTGACTGCCAGTCTGCTTCATTTCTTTTTTTATTTTGTTTTGTTTGTGATACTGGGGATTGAACCCAAGGGTGTTCTACCTCTGAGCTATATTCCCAGACCTATTTTTTTTTTTTTAATTTGGAAACAGATCCCACTAGATTGATGAGAGTCTCACTACTTGCTGAAGCTGTCCTTGAACATGCGATTCTCCCATCTCAGCCTTCCAAGTACTGGGATTACAGGCATTCGGCCCCACACCCAGCTCATTCTACTTTTTCCTGTGTTCAATCTCCTTTTTAAGATTCCACATATAAGTGAAACCATGCAGTAATTTTCTTTCTGTGTCTGACTTATTTCACTTACTGTAATGTCCACTCACTTTATCTATGTTGTTGCATGTGGTTGAATCTACTTTTTGCTTTTTTTTTTTTTTTGCGTCATACTGGGGATTTAACCCAGGGGCGTTATACCTCAGAGCTCCACTCCCAGCCCTATTTTTATATTTTCTCAATAAGTTGCAGATGGCCTCACTAAGTAGCTGAGGCTGAACCCGAACCTGTGATCCTCCTGTCTCAGCCTCTCAAGTACTGGGATTACAAGCAGGCACCATGAAACCCGGCTTGGTGAACATTAATTTCCCTTTCCAGGGAGAAACTGAGAGCTGGCGTTTTCTGCCTATGTGCTTTGGACAGAGCTAGGGGGAAGTAGCAGCTGGAAGTGCTCACCTGCCCATTTTAAAACCATCTGTTTGTTCTCTGATCCAGGGAACTCATGACTGCAGACCTGGCTTTACCTCTGGAGTGAGCTGTGGAGGTGGCGGTGGGGAGGCCAGGGAAGTGGCCACATGCCTGTTCAGGCTCCTCAAGATCTCTTGTCAGGTGTGCGCCACCACACCCAACTTTATTTTATTTTTTTGTTTTAAAACAGTCTCGCTAGGTTACTGAGGATCTTGCTGAGTTGCTGAGGCTGTCCTCAAAACTTTAATCCTCCTGTCTCAACCTCACAACTACTGGGATTACAGGCACGAGACACCATTCCCAGCTTTATTTTTTGTTTTGGAATGGTTTCACTAGGTTGGTGAGGGTCTCCCTAAATTACTGAGTCTGTCCTCCAACCTGCGACCTATAGCAGACTCTAGCAGACACTACTTACTCTGTAGTCCTGCCGCAGAAGGTTGCTGCTCCAGACAACTACCAGAAAGTTTGTTCCATAGTCCTGCCATGGAAATAGCTGTTCCAGGTAGCTACTAAAAAATTGTCTTCTTGCATGAAAATATTATGGAGTCAGATATAATTTGGAGAAATTCTATTTAATATTTGGGGTGGTTGGGGAGGAGGTAGCTGACAATTCTCCTGGCTTCCTACAGCCAGTATCACTTTTTTTTTTTTTTTTCGGTACTGGGGAATAAACTCGGGGGCATTCTACCTCTGAGCTACACCCCCAGCCCTATTTTTTATTCTTTTATTTTGAAACAGGGTGTCACTAAGTTGCAGAGTGCCTCACTAGGTGACTGAGGCTGGCCGAGAACCTGGATTCTCCAGTCTCAGCCTCCCAAATGCTGGGATTACAAGCGTGTGCCACCACGCCTGGCCCAGAATCATTTTTTATAGAAACTTTAAACAAGGCATCATAAAAGTTAATCAGAGACAGGAGCTAGTAATTGTCACAGGTTATGATAAGGAAAGTTGTTAGCGAGTAACTCACGAAAGTACCAGCGGGGAGTTGCGAACAAAATTTATCCCAGATTCGAATCTGGGCCCCCGCCATACCCCAAACAACAGTGGGACCGGCAGAGACCCCAAACCTCGTGATCATGAATATTATATACACAAAAGGGGGGTGGATTTGTGATCTTTACATTGATTGGCTAGTGCACAGTGGAAAGACCCCTTTGCGGTTCATAGATGTGAAACAAACGATTCTAGGATACAGGCTTGGGCAGGAGATCAAGAGGGGCATGGTGACCTAGCTAGTCCTTTGTTTACCGGCTTAGTCATTTACAGGTGGGGTGGTAATTTTCCACCTAGAACATTACATGGCTGCTCTCATAAGATGGTCTCACTTATGCTAACCCACCGAACCCCCCTATAACAAAAGTCAGTGAGGCAGACATGTGACAAGCGTAGGAGAGGAGGGGTTAAACATTACTGGATGGAGATGACGTCAAAGACCACACTTGCTGGGGCATGGTGGCGCACGCTTGTAATCCCAGCATTTGGGAGGCTGAGACGTGAAGATCCGAGTTCGCGGCCAGCCTGGGCTATTTAGGCGTCGGAAACTTAGTGAGACCTTGTTTCAACATAAAGAATAAAAAAATAGGGCTGGGGGTGTAGCTCAGAGGTAGAATGCCCTGGGTTCAATCCTCAGTATAAAACACACACACGAAATAGGCTACAAGAAATCTGTGGATCTGTAGGCCCAGCTACACTTGAGACGCTAAGGCAGGAAGATCGCTTGAGCCCAGGAGCTCAAGATTAGCCTGGGCAAAATAAGAGACCTCAGACTTTTTTTTTTTTTTTTTTTTTAAGGACGCGTGTGGTGGCGCAAGCACCATCCCAGTATTTGGGAGACTAAGATAGGAGGATCGCAGGTTTGAGGCCAGCGTGTGGTAACTTAGATTCTGTCTAAAAATAGGAGTGTAGCTCAATGGTAGGATGCCTCTGGGTTCAAGCCCCAGTACCATAAAAAAGACAAAAACCCAGTGCAGGTCACACCTGAGAGACTGGCATTGGTTCTAAAAAGAAGATACTCCCCCCCAGGACGATTGAGAAGCACAAAGCATCCCTATCCACAAGCCAGAAACACACACTAGCGGGGCGCTGGCTGCTGTCTCGAGGAGCCCCCAGCAACAGCCTCATGCTGTACCGCGGACAAGGGGCGGGAGCCGGCCACGCCCACTGCCGAGGAGTGCGCAGGCGCGGCCGGAAGCGCGCACCGGAAGTGGCCGCGAGCCCTGCCTTCCGGCCCGCGAGATACAGCCCCTCTGCTGGGCATTTCCGGCGGCCTTTGCGACGCTGGTCCAGCCCAGCCGGTGGGAAGCCTGGGAACTCATGCACCCTGCTGGACTCCGACTCAGGCGGCCTCTCCGCCGGGTGCAGCCGGAGCCCCAGTGCTGACTTCCCCGGGCGGGCTACAGGGTGCCAGGGAGCAATTTTACTTTTTATTAAATGGCGTGAAGTCATTCATTCATCCCCTCCAAAACAATCCAAGGATTCACATCATTACTATTTATAGTCACTGAAGCAAAAAAGTTCACCTCCTTGCTATCATAAAATAGCATTTATTAGGTAACCAAACGCACATCAGACAGCAATATAGACTGCAATCTAGAACTAAAACCAATGAAAATGCACCAAGAACAGTAAACTTCCAACATTAGACACAAACACAAGTGCATACTACACACGTATTTCTGAGGTATCCAAGGAAAGTAGACATTACAGCATATTCTTAAGTTTTTATATGACATAAATTGTATCCCCCTTACCTAGACTGTTCATGCAGGGAGAATACCAATTTAAAATTGAAAACAACACCTGTACTCAGAAGGGCCTTAGAAAGATGGATAATGGTCGTCAATAGCTCTCCTAATCTAGAAGACTAAACAGATGAATATACACACTTCCAATAAAGATCATCTACCCCTGTAATCCCAGTACTTGAGAGGCTGAGACAAGAGGATCACAGGTTCAAGGTCAGCCTTAGCAACTTAGCCAGACCGTTTCAAAATTTAAAAAATAATAAATAAACAGGGGCAGGAGGTGTAGCTCGGAGGTAGAATGCCTCTGGGTTTGATCCCAGTACCACAGAAAATAAAATGTTACACCCTGAAGCCCTGGCCGACTGATGTCCTGTATCCTTAGAGTGGACACAGAAACACAGAGCCAAGTGTGACCTGCGACCTTAACATACAAAGTACATGGCCTGAACTGGGAGTCTGCAAATAAAAATGATAGGGAAAAAAGAACAGGCAAGCTGGGGTAAGGCTGCTGGTTTTACTTCTCATTCACCAACAGTTATCTTCCTGCCTCTAAATCAGTGCTAAGCTTGGCCGCAGCAGCCAGCTCGTATATTCAGTTCTCAATTATTGCTGCGATTTCTCAGCAATAATTCCATTTTACTACATATGGTACTTTCATACTGTATTTAAACAGAATAGGACCATTCTTACATCCTCATTAAAAGACCACATAATATTGTCTTGCTGATAAGTATAAAATCAATTTTGCTGTGAAGAGAAATTCTATGAGTGTATATTTACAACATTCTCTGGCTCTTTAAAATTAATAACCGTATTGTTCAATATTTTGCTCCAATATTTATCTTTACGGTAATGTATTAAGATCCATATATTATCACATATTTGGGCTACAAACCTAACAATTTCCTATATGTATTTTTCTTCAGAGATGGAGAGAAAAGGTTAGGATTTTTCAAAAGACCAAAACCCAACTAAAACCTTTAGAATGTACTCTTGTACTCTGTAGAGCCTGAAATATCTAATCTGAATGAAGGGATGGAAGTCCTCGTCTTTTGCTGCTTTATAAGCGTACATGAAATTCAAGCTTTGGATAACGTGCAAAGGGAGTGAAGGGCTTCCAGGCTGCGATAGGCACGGCAGCCTCCATGACAACCGGCCTCCATGACAACCAGCCTCCGCCGCCTCCCTCAGCCTCCCTAGCTGCTTGCAGTGCTAACACGTGGTGTACGTGCCAAAAGAGAGCAGTGTCACAGAACGTGTGGCCTCTGGAACTAGCAGACACCCAAGCTTAAAGGCAGCGTCACCACCATGAGATGTTTGTGTGCTTGGCAAAATACTGACAACCCTCTGAGAGCTTCCGTTTCCTCTTCTTGGAAACAAGGACAGTCTTTGTCACAGATTGATTCTGAAGATTAAGTTGGATAATATACCTAAAGCATCTGATATGCTCACTAAAAAACAAGGCAGGTAATGTGCTTCAGTAGCTATCTGGAGGCAAATCCCTTGAGAGAGGAGTAAGCTGCCCCCCACCCTTCACCCCCCACCCCCGCCCACCCCCCCACACACACACACAATGAATCAAGTCCAGCTTTCAGAAAAGGGTGCAGTAAGACTGCTACAACTCATGATAAATATTTTCGACACAAATGCCAGGACAGAAGCCGGGCGTGGTGGCGCACGCTTGTAATCCCAGCATTCGGGAGGCTGAGACTGGAGGATCCGGGTTCACAGCCAGCCTCAGCTACCTAGTGAGGCACTCCGCAACTTAGTGAGACTCCGTTTCAAAATAAAGAATAAAAACTAGGGCTGGGGGTATAGCTCGGAGGTAGAACACCCTTGAGTTCAATCCCCAGTACCGCAAAAAAAAAAAAAACAAATGCCAGGACAGGCCATGGGATCAGAACTTGGAATGAGAACTCCATAGCTATGGACCGCCAACAAGTATCAACTAGCTCATCATCTATTTGGGAACTTTTTATGGGGGGTAATTTCTAAACTCCACTAGATACTCACACATAAAGCATTAATCTCATACAAACATTACATTCAAATAGCTATAACAAAGTACAAAACAGATATAAAACCATCCACTTTCCTAGATACTGTATGTACAGAACTGGCAATAAATAAATAAATTCTCCTTCTAAAACGTACTTAGAAATCACATGAACAAAATGAAAAAAAAAAAAACCCAGCAAGAACCTTCATTTTTAAGAAAATTCAATTTAAAAAAAAAAATTGTTTCTCTGGCTCATACGAGTGGAATGTGAACAGTAATTGAGTTCAAATCCTGGCTTCACTGACTCGCTGTGACATTGGTTATGCTTCCTCAGTTATAAACTAGAAATAATACTGCTTAAATCAAGGCTGTGGTGAGAATTATGTGTTACACGGAATGTATGCAAAGTGCTTAGCACAGACCTGGCACACCAACAGTAACCGTTCCCACCATACAGATACTGGCAAGTCCAAGCGTTGTGTAAACTTACTATATTTACGTGGTGTTTTTCCTATGGGTTCGCTTATGAGTAACGAGATGCATATTCACCCTGAAGCCCTTCCCACACACAGCACATTTAAAAGGCTCCTCTTTCGTGTGGCTCTTCTGGTGGTGTGCAAGTTCTGAATCCGAAGCAAAACTCTGCGCACACGTTTTACACTTATGGGGCCTTTCCTCAATATGAATGTTCTGATGAGAAACGAGCTCAGAGAAACAGGGAAAGGTCAGGTCACACTCGGGGCACTGTAAGGGTTTGAATCTGGCAAATGAGAAAAAGCTTTCATCATCAATGGCGCAGGGAGTGGAGTCCTCCTCGCGGCCCTTCTCGGGGAGGGCCGAGTACACCGGCTGCCTGAAGCTCTTCCCGCGCTGACTGTACTCGCATGGCGCGGCTGATGTGTGTGTTTTCTCAGGCACAGGCAGATTTGTTTTCTGACCACAATACTTACCACGGTCAGCACATTCAGAAGCCTTTTCAGCACTGTGGCTTTTCTGATGCTGTGCCAATCCCGGGAGCCACATAAACCCTCTCCCACAGGTTTCGCATGTATAGGGTTTCTCCTTGCCATGGCTCTTCATGTGCCGCGACAGATGTGACTGCTGGCGGAAGCTGGCAGCACACTTGGTACACTTGTAAGGCTTCTCGCCAGTGTGGATTCTCCTGTGTATCCTCAGGTTGGCTCTGTGATTGAAGATCTTCCCACAGTCATCACACGGATACTTCTTCTCTTCTGAATGAATTTTCTGATGCAAAACCAGGTAGGAATTATCACTGAAGCTTTGGTCACATTCAGGACACTTGTACACCTTTTTGGCTTCCTCCCAGGGAAATTCAAGAATTTCAGGAAGTTCTCTGGATCCTAAACACTGAGACAGTTCTACTAATGGCGTATGGTTTTCAATGGTAACTAAAAGGCTTATCAACCTCTTGGTGCACGCAGAAGTTCCATCTTGCATTTTCCTTTCAGGGAGTCCAACTCCATCCTCAGAGGATTTTTCTGGGTAATTGGCAAAGGGTGCAGAAATGGAGTACTTTTCTAGGGAAAGTTCTTCAAGTTCCGCAGACTCTAGACTTAATTGCTGATTAATCTCGGTCTTGACTTCCCCTCCTGTTGATAAAAACAAAACAAAGCAAAACATAGACAACACCTTCAAAATGGTACTAGGGAAAGAATGAGCTAAGGCAGTTATGCAGAGGACCGGGAAACTGCAAATGGATTGTCTTATAACCCAGACATTGATAAATCAACAAAATCAGAGGCCAGGTTCTCCTGGCTTCCCAAAAGATCCAATTCCAATGCACCTTCAAGAGGAACGAACAGAGAATGGCTAGGAATATTTAGGTCCAGTAGGATGGGTACTAAGGACACTCTTCTGTCTAGAGATGTACTTTTCCAGTTAGTGTGTTTACGTCTCAAGAGCTTTTCACATTTACGCGATCTCAAGTGACAGTTGAGCAATCAAGATTGGAATGAAGACTGGGATTCACATTTATTAAAAAAGAAAGGAGGCAACTATTTTTCTACCTTAAGAATGAAACACACAGATTACCAAAAATAGTTTTAGTATCACTAGGAGAGGACTCTAAAGTTTCTTTGTCCTTCAAGGAGCAATGATCATGGTAGAGCTGGTGTGTGTACTACAGGCAAATAGTGACTGGTTTTACCTCAAAGATGGCTGACAAAACTTGGGCCTGCCAAAAAGATTTTTTGTGTGTGTGGTACTGAGGATTGAACCCAGAAGCATTCTACCTCCAAGCTACACCCCTAGTCCTATTTTTTTTTTTCTTTTTTGGAACTGGGGAGTGAACCCAAAGGCATTCTACTTCCAAGCTACATCCCCAGCCCTATGTTTTCTTTATTTTGGAACAGGATCTCACTAAGTTTCAGAGGGCCTCACTAAGTAGCTGAGGCTTCCCCAGTCCTATTTTTTATTCTTTATTTTCAAAGAAGGCCCACTAAGTTGTGGAGAGCCTCAATAAGTAGCTGAGGCTGGTTGCAAACCCAGATCCTCCAGTCTCAGTCTCCCAAGTACTGGGATTACAAGCATGTGCCACCATGCCCGGCTCAAAAAGAATTTCTTTTGAATATTTTTTTCAAATATAGCTAGCCCTAGCCGGGCGTGGTGGCGCACGCTTGTAATCCCAGCATTCGGGAGGCTGAGACCGGAGGATCCGGGTTCGCGGCCAGCCTCAGCTACCTAGTGAGGAACTCCGCAACTTAGTGAGACTCGGTTTCAAAATAAAGAATTAAAAATAGGGCTGGGGGTGTAGCTCGGAGGTAGAATGCCCCTGAGTTCAATCACCAGTACTGGAAAAAAAAAAAAATATATATATATATATAGCTAGCCCTCCACATCCATGAGTCAACTAATCACAGATCAAATACTCTAAGCGAAAATTGTACTGATTGTGTACATTTTTCCTTGTCATTATTCTCTAAAGAAACACAGTATAGAGCCGGGCGTGGTGGCGCACGCTTGTAATCCCAGCATTCGGGAGGCTGAGACCGGAGGATCCGGGTTCGAGGCCAGCCTCAGCTAAGTAGTGAGGCACTCTGCAACTTAGTGAGACTCGGTTTCAAAATAAAGAATAAGAACTAGGGCTGGGGGTATAGCTCGAAGGTAGAACGCCCCTGAGTTCAATCCCCAGTACCTCAAAAAAAAAAAAAAAAGAAAGAAAGAAACACAGTATAAAAACTATTTACATTGCGTTAGGTATTATAAATAACCTGGATGTGATTTAAAGTACATGGGAAGCTGGGTGTGGTGGCACGCGCCTGTAATCCCAGTACTTAGAAGGCTGAGACAGGAGGATTGAAGGTTTGAGGACAGCCTCAGCAACTTAGTGAAACTCAGTTTCTAAATAAAAAACAAAACAAGGATGGCGTATAGCTCAGAGGTAGACCACCTCTGGGTTCAATCCCTAGTACTGCAAAAATAATAAAGAAATTAAGTAAGTAAGTACATGGGAGAGCCGGGCACAGTGGTACTTGGCTATAATTCCAGTATTTGGTAAGATGAGACAGGAAAATTGTAGGATTGAGGCCTGTATGTGGTAACTTAATAAGACCTTGTTTCAAAATAAAAAGTAAAAAGGGCTAGGGGTTTAGTCAGAGGTAGAATGCCCCTAGGTTCAATCCTTAGTACTACACATACACACACACAAAGTATATGGGCCAGGGTGTGGTAGCACACACCTGTAATCCCAGTACTTGGGAGGCTGAGATAGGAGGATCGAAGGTTGGGGGGCAGCTTCAGCAACTTATCGAGACCCTGTTTCAAAATGCAAAATAAAATAGGGCTGGGAGTGTAGCTCGGAGGTAAAATGCCTCTGGGTTCAACTCCCAGTACCACAAAATAAAAATGCAAAAGATATGGAAAGATGTGTATGGATCATAGGCAAATACTATACCACTTTATATAAGGGACTTGAGCATCTGCAGATTTTGGTGTCCGTGGGGAGGGGCAGTATCCTGGAACCAATTCCCTGCAGGGACAAGTACATTCTTCATTTATAAAGCCAATATATTAATACAAAAAGAAATTCTTCCTTCCAAAGAAACAAAGTCCTATGACTGTCCCAACTCACTGACTAGAAAAGGCTTCTCGGCCACAGAAAGGACCACCAAAAAGGAATATGTAGAACGATATCCATAGTTCACACCATAGCTCATGTCCCAGCAGCCAAAGTGGGAAGACTTTGGACATCAAGTAGTCTCCTCAGAAAAAAAGTGCCCGAGCAACAAGCCAAAGCAGCCCGAGATGAAAGGTTGCTCTGAATCCACACTAACCAAAAAGCAAACCCCGAAAGAATCTAATCGATCCCAGGTACGTTAACTGCATCCCGCGACAAAATACAAAAACATTTTGGAAACTACAACAAAACCCAGTAACCAACAACATCAATTCACAATGTCCAAAGTTGAATAAAAATTTACCGAGCACATAAAAAAGCAGAAAAATATGACCCATAACAAGGAGAAAACTCAATCAATAGAAACAGACCCAAAATGACACAAATAATAAACTAGCAGAAAAATATTAAATAGCTATTATAAATATACTCCAAATGTTCTAAAAGGTAAAGGAAAACACGGACATAACATAGAGAAATTGAAGGTATAAAACATGAATTATAGCTGGGCGTGGCAGCACACAGTTATAATCCCAGTACTTGGGAGGCTGAGACAAGAGGATTGTGGGTTCGAGGCCAGCCTCAGCAACTTAGTGAGACCCTGTTTCAAGATAAATAAAAAAAAATAGGACTGGGGGTCTAACTTGGAGGTAGAATCCCCAGGACTACAAAAAAAAAGAAAAAAGAAAACCCATCATGAGTTATGGGACACTTTAGATACTAAACACTCAGGCATACGAATACTGCTTATAGTCCCCCTTGGGTGAGAAAGGCACAGCACCCTGTAAGAGCAAATCTATTTCCAATTTTAGCAAAGACAGTAATTTACACTGATGGGGTTTCCCAAGTAAAACTATATTGACTGCAATAAACATTGGGGAAGATTACCAGGTACGGCCATGTGCGTGTGAAAATACAAAGTACTTGGCTGGGTTTTTGTCTTTAAGACTTCATCTCAGACTGAAACTTGTTCTCTCATGTAAATTCCTCTCTTTTTTACTTTTTAGGTACTGGGGATTGGACCCAGGGGTATTCTACCTCTGAGCTACACCCCCAGCCCTATTTTTCTGTTTTGTTTTGAAAAGGGTCTCACTAAATTGCAGAGGGCCTAAGTTGCTGAGGCTGACCCAGCACAGATGCCAATCTGTGACTTCCTGTCTCAGCCCCCCAAGTACTGGGATTACAGGTGTGTGCCACTACGCCCTGCTCTCATGCAAGTCCTGTCATAACCATATAAACTGCCCAGGTATAGATCCTGTTCCACACACCGTGTGTATGAGACATGAGATAGAATTTAAGTAACAAAATGCAGGAAAAACAAGGACAGTCTTGCCTTACCCATCCAGGCCACGTCCTCAAAACTCTCCTGCGTGGCCTCTCTGCTGAGGGACCTCTGGGCAGGGTGCAGACTCACACATTCCTCTTGAGAAAAATACACAGCCAAATCCTCAAACAGCACTGGTCCCTGAAACAACATGAGTGCCCAGCTCAGAACAAGAGGCTGGTGAGTCAGCCCCTCAGTCTAGAAGGGCTGAGAAGAGGTAAAATGAGCAGATACAAGGGAGAAAGGGCATGGCATAAGAGGTTCCTGAATGCTTAGAAGGGATATAAATAGGTTATAGAGGTGGAGTTGAGAGTGGGAAGGACAGAGTAAACATGGACATAAATTTTGAAGCAGTGGCATGAAGATCAAGAAAGTATGCTGTTAGCCGGGCGTGGTGGCGCACGCTTGTAGTCCCAGCATTTGGGAGGCTGAGACCGGAGGATCTGGGTTCTCGGCCAGCCTCAGCTACCTAGTGAGGCATTCCGAAACTTAGCAAGACCTGGTTTCAAAATAAAGAATAAAAACTAGGGCTGGGGGTATAGTTCGAAGGTAGAATGCCCCTGAGTTCAATCCCCAGTACCACAAAAAAGAATAAAGAAAGTATGCTGTTAGCCAAGCATGGTGGCACACGCTTGTAATCCCAGTACTTGGGAAGCTGAGACAGGACAATCCAGGTTTGCAGCCAGCCTCCGCTATTTAGTGAGGCCCTGTTTCAAAATAAAGAATACAAAATAGGACTGGGGATGGAGCTCCGAGGTAGAATGCCCGTGGGTTCAATCCGAAAGACAGACAGACAGAAAGAAAAATTTCTGGAACGGAAAAGTCAAAGGAAAAGGCTCTTGGAGGAGAGAGAAATCAGTAAGAAAATATGCTCTAAAAGAAAGACTGGCCAACCCAGAAAAAAATCATGATTTTAGGGTTCTCACAACATTTGCTATTTCCTCTCTTCCCCACCACACTCATTGCTCACCTCCCTCCAACACTTCATACAGGTCCATTCTTCCTTCCCTAAGTTTACCGGTCCTATTAAAAAAACGTACCAACAGTGCTCAGCCGGGTGTGGTGGCGAATACTTCTAATCCCAGTACTTGGGAGGCTGAGACAGGAGGATCACAGGTTCATGGACAGCCTCAGCAAACAGACTCTCATCAACCTAGCGAGACCCTGTTTCCAAATAAAAAACAAAATAAAATAGGGCTGGGAGTGTAGCTCGGAGGTAGAATGCTCCTGAGCTCAACCGCAGTACCACAAAAACAAAACTGTGCTCACAAGGTTCGAATCCAGGTGCGATTAAGAATCACATAGGCTTTGTTGATATTATCCAACAGGTGTGGCCCGAAGCCTAGAAATCTGCAATTTGGAGAAGCATTCCAGAGAAATGCTTTGAGGATCTCTGTTATAGACCCCTCTGGGTACCTCTGAAAAGAGGAAGTTGGTGAGTCGCTTCTATGTGCCGGTCTAGGAACCAAGACGACTTGGTGAAAGGGTTTCGTGGGGATCAGGCACAGTCATCACGACAGGGCTGCACAACCTACCTCCGAGGAGGTGAGGCCGAGGCTGGAAAACAGACAGAACTCGGACGGGGAAAAGGCACCTCGTCTCACCTGGGCGTCGGATGTGCGGAGCGCGGACTCCATCTGGGGGAGGAGGGGACACCTTCTTCAAGTCGCCACAGGGACGTCAGGACAAAGCTGCAAGGGGGAGAAACCGATCCTTGGAGGGGCACTTCGGCCGCCAAGCTCCCATACACACCCCCAGCCTCCCTCGATTCCCTCAAGCCCTTTTGAGAACCCGAGCCGCCTGCTCCTCCCCCGGGCCCAGGCTCGAAAAGGCGTCACCCACAGCTCCTGGAGTCGAGACAGCTGCGCCCTTCCCCGACTGAAACCGCAGGAAGCGACGCCCACACGAGGTGCGACGGCGGAGGATGCGGCCCCTGCAAAACTCCCACGCTCCCATGCTCCCCCACGCCGGGGCTGCGGAGCCGCCGCCGGAAGCGACGCGCCCCGCCTCCTCCGCCACTCCGCGCGGTGATTGGCCAGTGTGCTCCCAGGGGGCGGTTCCTCTTCGGAGTGGACCAATCGAGGTCCGCTGAGGTCGTGACGCCAGGTAGCGCCGGGCAACTGCGAGACGCAGTTCCTCCTGCGTTTCTACAAAGTGTTTCCGGTTCCGCCCGCGGGGTCTCCCCGGTGAGCTTGGGGCCTGCGGACCCGCCCCCGCGGAGCCGGAGGGAGACCCCAGCGAGAAGTGATGTGTCCGGGTAGAAGAAAAGCGAGAACACAGACCCGGAAACTCGAAGGAGAGCCGGTAAGGAAACGAGGGAAGGGCCCGCGGTGCCCTGTGGGCCTGGAGTTTGGGTGGCCCGGGACCCCGGGCGTCGCCTCGGCCTGAGCCGTCTTCTGTGACTTAGGCGGATCTTGGGGCCGAGGAACGTAGAGGGGTCTCCCGCGCTCACGAGGTTCAGATCCAGGTGGGCTTGGGAGTCTCCCACCCTGAGGTGTTTAGTGGCGTGTGCTCTGTGCCCCGCCATTGCAGCCCAATCACAGCGGGCCCCGGGCGCGAGTGGAGCCACTGGTTTGCTTCGCGAGTCGTTGGTCGCCTCCTAAGACCTCACATTCTACCCTTTTTAGCGACAGGCATCTCCCTTGTACCTGACACTGGGAGCCATGGTGAAGAAATTTGGAATTAGGAATTTGAACTCTTTCCCAGTTTCTGCCACTATTGTTTAGATGATCTTGGCCAATTTTTAACTTTGCTTTCCTCCGTTGCAAAGAGCTTAGAATGCCTCTCCTCAGTAATTTAGGGGGTACTTTAAAAGATTATAAAGTAATGTAACTGAGCCGGGCGTGGTGGCGCACGCTTGTAATCCCAGCATTCGGGAGGCTGAGACCGGAGGATCCGGGTTTGCGGCCAGCCTCAGCTACCTAGTGAGGTACTCCGCAACTTAGTGAGACCCGGTTTCAAAATAAAGAATACAAAATAGGGCTGGGGGAGTAGCTCGGAGGTAGAATGCCCCTGAGTTCAATCCCCAGTACCGCAAAAAATAAATAAATAAATAAATAAATAAAGTAATGTAACTGAAATGAACCGTCAGTGTATGAAGGTGTTCGAGGAAAGGAAAAACAAGTGATTAGTACCGGGAAATTTGAGTGAATCGCAATATATTTTTATTCTTGTGCCAGGTTACTCAGTGAATAGTTGCATGGTTATTAAAAACAATATTATGAATTCGGATGTGGTGGCGCACGCTTGTAATCCCAGTACTTGGGAGGCTGAGATCGGGGAATCCGGGTTCTCGGCCAGCCTCAGCTACTTAGTGAGGCCCTCCGCAACTTAGTGAGACCCTGTTTCAGAAAAATAAAGAATAGCATTTGGAAGAATAGCACCACCACGCCCGGCTAAGTATGTATATTTTCCTTGGTGAATTTCAACATAATTTCCAGAATGAATTGCTCACTAGATTTGGTGTGTTTTCCATTCCAAAACAGGACTGCTTTTTAGGGCTTGTTACTTAAAAAATAGGTATATCTCAGTCAAGCATGGTGGTACACACCTGTAATCCCAACAACCGGAGAGGCTTGAAGATCACAAGTTCAAGGCCAGGTTGGGCAACATAGACCCTGTTTCAAAACGAAAAGTAAGAAGGGCTGGGGATACAGCTCAGTGGTAGAGTGCCCTAGGGTTCCATTCCCAGTACTCACCACAGGGTCTCACTAAGTTGCCCAGTCTGGTCTTGAACTTGCTATCCTTCTATCTCAGCATCCCAAGTACTGAGATTACAGGTATGTGTCACTATGCCTGGCTCCTATAGTATATCCTTTTGTGTGTGTGTGTGGTACTGGGGATTGAACTCAGGGGCATTCTACCTCCGAGCTACACCCCCAGCCCTATTTTTTTATTCTTTACTTTGAAACCGAGTCTCACTAAGTTGCGGAGTGCCTCACTAGGTAGCTGAGGCTGGCCGCGAACCCGGATCCTCCAGTCTCAGCCTCCCGAATGCTGGGATTACAAGCGTGCGCCACCACGCCCGGCTTATTCTCTATTTTGAAACAGGGTCTCACTAAGTTGTGGAGGGCCTCACTAAGTAGCTGAGGCTGGCCGAGAACTCAGATCCCTCCGGTTTCAGCCTCCTGAATGCTGGGATTACAAGCGTGCGCCACCACGCCCGGCTTTGAAATCAAGGATTTAATTGAGGCTTAGAGAGAGGGGCTGCCCAGGGTGAAGTGATAACCTTGCCCCACGGCTTACAGAGAGGCTCTACCTCATAAAAACTCTTCTGGCAGGTAATCTAGTATTTGCTTCCAAAGTTGAAATGTAGTTAATTAAAATTAGAATGTAGCCCCAACAGGAGTTGTACAGCATCTATAATCAAAAAGCGTGCAGGCTGGGCGTGGTGCCGCACACCTGTAATCCCAGTACTTGTGAGGCTGAGATAGGAGGATCGCAGGTTCAAAGCCAGCCTCGGCTACGTAGTGAGACTCTCAGCAACTGAGACCCTGTTTCCAAATGAGAAATAAAATTGGGCTGGGGGTGTAACTTGGAGGTAGAACACCTTTGGATTCAATCCCTAGTGCCACAACAAACAAAAAAGCGTGCAGGATGTGTACAAGGTTGTGAGTTGCAACAGCGCTCATGACCTGCACGTCTGGGTACTGGTGGGGAAGCCTAATCCCCAGTCCCTGTCCTCCCTCCCCACCTCTTTGTCATCTACTGATCACTCTTCCCAGATAGCAGGGATAGGCTTTGGGATCGCCCAGGACTGGATAGGAAAGCAGTGCTGGACTTTGTTCCTGCATGAGCCAGATAAGAGCCTGGGGACCAAGCCGGGCGTGGTGGCGCACGCTTGTAATCCCAGCATTCGGGAGGCTGAGACCAGAGGATCCGGGTTCGCGGCCAGCCTCAGCTACCTAGTGAGGCACTCCACAACTTAGTGAGACTCGGTTTCAAAATAAAGAATAAAAAATAGGACTGGGGGTATAGCTCAGAGGTAGAATGCCCCTGAGTTCAAACCCCAGTACCGCAAAAAAAAAAAAAAAAAAAAAAAAAAAAGAGCCTGGGGACCAGGAGGACGAGGCTGCGTGCACGTTGAAATACCTTGTTTCTGGAGCAGCCTTGACCTGGGTCATCTTGGGCCTTTTGGCAGAGCCAGTCCATGTAGATGGCAGCCAGAGGAGCGTCCCTGTGGCCAAGGCGAGGCGAGAGCTGTGCAGCTGAGGAAGGAGTCGAGGGCGTCTCTTCAAGGGCCCTGCTTGGCAGCTTGGTATGTGGCCAGGTTGTGGGAGACGTCTGTGGCTCTCCACCATTGGTGGTAACTTTGATCACTCTGCTTGACCGAAGGCAAGATGGTTTGAAAGGGACCAGGAATTGGCAAGAGAGAAACAGTAGTGATGGAACCCAGGGCATTCTACTTCCAAACTATACCCCTAGCCCTATTTTATTTTTTTATTTTAAAATAGGGTCTCACTAAGTTGCTGAGGCTGGCTTTGAACCTGCAAGATGTCTGTCTTAGCCTCCCAAGTACTGGAATTACAGGCATGCACCACCATGCCCGTCCTAATAGTGGTACTCTTGATAATACACTTGGAGTCAGAGGGAGAAGTAATAGAACTCTCAGAATGCAGTGCTCTGGTGAACAGAATTTCTGCAGGCAAGAGATGGCAGATTTGCCCAAGTTCCAAAGCTGGAGGAAATTCAGTTAGAACTTTCAGTTCAGTAGATTAACTGAAGGAGAGGATGGTCATTACAAAGCTAGTAAGTGGAAGAAATATCTTGTAACACCGCAGAGAGTATGAAACTAGGAAGGCAGAGACTGAAGGGACCAATCAGTACTGCACTTGGCTGTCACCCAGGGACTGAGTGCTTCTCAAACTTTAGTGTGCTTGCCATTCACCAGGGGACCCTGTTGAGTGCTAATCCAGAGTCAAATGCAAATTCTGGGTAAGACCTGAGGTTAAGCATTGGGGCGGGGGGGGGGTGTGTGTGCTGGGGATTGAACCCCAACAAATTCTACCTCTGAGCTAAACCCCTAGTTTGAAACAGGGTATCCCTAAGTTCCCAAGGCTGGTCACCAACCCGGGATCCTCCTGTCTCAGACTCCCAAGTACTGGGATCACAGGCATGTGCCACCATGCCTGCCTGAGGTTCTGCTTTGTGTGTGTGTGTGTGTGTGTGTGTGTGTGTGTGTGTGTGTGTTGCTGGGGATGAAACCCAGGGTCCTTCTACCTCCGGGCTACACCCCCAGACCTACTTTATTTTTTTACTTTTTATTTTTGCGGTACTGGGGATTGAACCCAGGGGCATTCTACCTTCGAGCTATACCCCCAGTCCTATTTTTTATTCTTTCTTTTGAAACCGGGTCTCGCTAGGTTGTGGAGGGCCTCACTAGGTAGCTGAGGCTGGCTGCAAACCCGGATCCTCTGGTCTCAGCCTCTCAAATGCTGGGATTACAAGCGTGCACCACCATGCCGGGCCCTACTTTATATTTTATTTGGAAACAAGGTCTTATTAAATTTCTGAGAGCCTCACTAAGTTGCTGAGGCTGCCTTTGAACTTGCAATCCTCCTGTTTCAGCTTCCTGAGTACTGGGATTACAAGCATGCATGCCTGTCTGGTTCTGCATTTTGTGTGTGTGTGTGTGTGTGTGTGTGTGTGTGTGTGTGTGTGTGTGTGTGGTACTGGGGATTGGACCCAGGGACATTCTACCTCAAAGCTACACCCCCAGTCCTATTTTTTATTCTTTATTTTGAAGCAGGGTCTCACTAAGTTGTGGAGGGCCTCACTAGGTAGCTGAGGCTGGTCGCGAATCTGGATCCTCCGGTCTCAGCCTCCCAAATGCTGGGTGTGTAGCTTGGACATAAAATGCCCCTGAGTTCAATCCCCAGTACCATAAATAAATAAATAATTCCTGAAAGGAGGCAACTGGCTGGGATAAAGTCCCTGAGTGTGTGGGGCTTTTTATGGGGCAAGGCAGACAGGAGTAGTCGAGGAAGCGGCTGGTTGGTGTGCTAGTGACCAGGTCCTCTTGGGGCAGGGCCGTGGTAGGGGACATTGCTTTTCTTTGTTCTTTGTTCTCTGTCCTCCTCACGCCAGGTCTCGTGGGCAGACCTCACAGTACCCACAGTTATGAAAAGAAGACATAAATATAGGTTGCTTTACATAAGTAGGTTCTGCCAGCCACTCCACATGGTACCAAAGACAATAGATGTAACTATTCCTTGATTTGTATCACTCTGCTATACTTAAAAGCCTGTTACCTTTAAAACTTCTAAAATCTTTAGGCACATTTTCCTTGTGAAAATGTTAACATAGTTTTAATATTTCTAAGAACTCTTACAGTATTGGGGGCAAACATGTTTTGACCTGTGATGACTTACTCTCTTGAATATTGACTCAGTCCATTTTAAAGTTAGTCATTTTAGCTCTGACTGAAGGCAGATTCTCGTTTCACCCTTCAAGCATGTGGTTAATTTTGTCTTATCTGAAAGCAAAGAGTAAATTCTTGTTTTAAAGTTTTTGTTCAACACACAATTTGAGTTAGATCTTGCGGCCTGGAACCCCCCCAACCTGAGGGCAGCTGTCACTTGCTACAGGACAGTGACAGCCCCGGCGGTGCTGCGGGCGGGTCCCCACGCTCCCGGGCACGGGCGTCCTAGGCTTCCGGAAGGCCGAGCGCAAGTGCGAGCGCCGGGAGCCGTCCCGAGCCCCTCGCTCTCCTCCGGCGGCCGCCAAGGGCCGGGGAGCCGGTCCCGCTCCTCCCCGGGTCCCGCTCCTCCCCGGGTCCCGCTCCTCCCGGTGTCCCCCTCCGAGCGCGCTCGGGCCCTCGGCGGGCTGCCCGCTTCCAAGATGGCGGCGCCGGCGTCGGGGGCGGGGCCACGCGGCGGGAGGCGGAAGTGCCGCGGGTCGCGCCTCCGTCCCGGCTGCGGCCCCTGCCGGTTACATAACTGGCTGCGGGGCCCCGCGCGGCCCGGTCCGCGGTGCCGAGCCCGCAGGATGCACTGAGCCCCGCGACGCCCGGCGCTACCGCCGGCTCCCGCCCGAGGTGAGGCCGGGGGCGGTGGGGCGGGCTCGGGGCGGGATGGGCTCCGCGGCGCTGGCCGCGACAGGAGTGTGCGCCGGCCGGCCCGCGGGGAGGCGGCGAGGGCCGCGGTGCCGCCGTCCCTGGCCCGGCGGTGGGGAGACTGGAGACTACAGCGCGGTGTGCGAGGCGCCGCCGGGCGCTGGCGGAGGGCCCGGTCTGCCTGCCCGCCTGCTCGCTCGCCTAGTCTAGACCCGCCGTCGCCGGCTTCGGGTACTTGTTGCGCCCACGGTCATTGCCGACTTGTGTGCCCTCCCGCGAACTCTGTCTCGGTGCCCTCCGCATCTTACCCTCCCAGCCGCATCTGTTTTGGGATTAAGAAAAACGCACGCCTTTCATTTGTGGTCATTTACAGACTGGCTCTGCTGACCCTTCACCCCTCGCCGACTTCTCTGAATTGGGCACTTGCCAAGGAGGAGAGGGCATTGGTATCTCCTGTGGTTTGTCCCGCTGGGATATTAGGGGAGAGGCTGTGGGCCTTTTCTGAACCTCCCAACAAGTAGATGTGTGTCCAGCCCGTGTCGGAGACCAGGCAAGGTGGTACTCTGCTGTACATGGACTTTGGCTCCTTCGGCTCCTTCCTTGGTTTGTGTTCTCTCTGCCAAGTCTTTGAGCACTGAGCTTCTGTGTCACTCTTGTCGCTCCTTGGTCTTGAAAGAAAGGGATAGCAGGCCAGCAGAGTAGCTGGTATTACTACTTCAGTGGTACTTAATCACGGGAAAGAACGTAGTCAGTTTCAGATTTGTTTTTACCAAAGCACTAAAGGTATAAAACCCTTAGATAATGCTTACCTTATCGAGCAGGGGAAGTTATGACTCCAAAGGTCATCTGTGCAAATACCACAGTCCACATAACACTGATATCCAGGGAGGTTTTGGAAGTCCCGTGTCCATTTTACTGGCTGACCTGGCAGGAAGAGGAAGGGAAGGGTCCTGGAGCAAGCTGGGTGTCATGGCGCATACGTGTAATCCCAGTACTTGGGAGGCTGAGACAGGAGGATCACAGGTTTGAGACCAGCCTTAGCAACTCAGTGAGACCCTCCGCAATTTAGTGAAATCCTGTTTCAAAGTAAAAAATAAAATAGGCTGGGAATGTAGCTTTGAGGTAGATGCCCCTAGATTCCAACCCCAGTACCACAAGAAAAGAAGGGGGGTGGCGGTGGTATCCTAGAGCAAAACCAAATAGATACAGACACATTTGCACACACATGTATCAGTGAATTGGCTTAAGCTCTATCAGAGCAGATGGGATTAAAGACTAGAGAAAAAAATTTTAAAAGACTAGAGGAAATTTAATGACCATCTTTCCAAACAAACAGATAGTGATCATAGCTCTGTATCTCCTGCCTTCTAGAATTTCGTGACCATCAGAAATAATGTGCAAATCAGCCCTTTTATAGCAGGTCACGCCTGGGCTCCTCCACTGGACTGTGATTTGTGGGCACAAATCTCACAGAGCTACAGGACATGCTGGGTTTCTGTGAAGACAGTTAAAATGTCCCAGTCAGGCCTGGTTAGAAGTCAACATGCCAGGATAAAGCATACAGTTTTGAAAAGTGGTCTTTAGCCTTTTCCAGTTATAACTTGAAGTGACTTTGTCACCCTGTTTGTTTTAACCACACCCACACACAGTGTGGAGAATATCTATAGATGTGACTTGTCCAAGTTGCTTAGCAACAGCATTCTTCTGACCAGATGGAAGAAAATTCCTGGATGGCAGGAGATTTGAAGATAAAAGATACTCACACCTGAACTGAGACCAGGGAGGTGATGCCGTCATCGCTGACTGAGTGCTCGTGACTCAGGCTGTCGGCCTCAGTGCACCTGTTAGCAGCAGCCTGGTGTCTGGCAGCCCAAGACGTGTTTAGGTCGGGAGGAGTCACAGGAAATAGACAAGCGTCTTCCTTGTCAGAACTCTTGAGTTTAGGTCAGTGCCTGACTTTGCTTGCCAGAGTAGGCCCAAAGTCTCGCTTCCTTGGTGCCAGCCAGCCCCTCCCCCCGTAAATAGAATGTGGCTTCTTGTCAGGCATGTCTTGTTATAAATGGTGGCTCTGTAGCTACATCTTATCTCTATCATCTCCTGCAAGGAACCCACAAAGCTCTTGTAGTTTTGACACCTCCTTTCCTCCTTTGCAGAAAGCCAGGCTGGGATGGACTCTGCACCAGAGCTGGTCTGCTGATGTTGGGGGAAGTGCTTTCGTGTGAAATGGTCTGCAAAATAATGCTGGAAGTGCTGGGTCTCTTTCAGGCTAAGTTCAAATGCTGAAGTGATTCAGCAAATATCTGTAAATGCCTTTGGTGACTCCAGAGTCAGACTCCCTCCCTGTCCTGTATTTTTCTTTTTAGCAGGGCCTCTGGTAGGGGCTGGCTGACAGGGCAGTTCAGGGCCTGTCTGAAGCCAGCTGACACACTGCTGGTTGAAAAATGGCCTGTATGTTTGAATACCAAATGAACACGTAAGAGTTCGTGCTCTGCTAGAACGCGAATGCATTTGCTCAGTGCATATGGAATGGGAGCAAGACGTCTGAGTGGGGGGCCAGGGCCTTCTGCAGGATGTGGTTTGGGGTCCAGCAGCAGTGCCCCCATCAGCCTGACAGAAGCCTGACAGTCACCCCAAGGTGGCCACAGCTCTGAGCTCAGATGGTCAGGGAGTGGGGGAATGACAGCAAATGAGGGTCAGCCCCTGCTCCCACCCTGCAGCTCAGCACCCCCACCTCTACCCGGGGCAGGGCCCCCATGGCCAGGAGGAGCCGCACACCCCACACATGGTGGTGGGCCAACTATGAGGGTGACAGCTTAGACATTGTCAAATGTCGCTTTACAACAAAAGTATAAAAAATATGTAAAACGCACAGTCCTTCCAAATTAAAAGTAGAATGATAATCTCTTTTGCCCTAAAATAGACTCTCAGCACTGACTTTTTGACCCAGCGCCCTAGGAATAGAATGGCATTTTGGGTACAGATGCCAGAAATAAGTGTTCTAAACACAGATTTAAAATTCCAGGGAAGTGAAGAGGAGGTGGTTGTGGACAGGGACACAGAACAAACATTGGGGAAAGTCCTTGTTCCTCTGGCTTCTGCAGGAAGGCAAAAGAAAGGTATTCTGTCCTGGGTGGGGTGGGCGGGGAAATAACTAGGGGTTGAACCCAGGGGAATTCTACTCTGAGCTACACCCACAGCCCTTTTTATTTATTTATTTATTTATTTTTACTGTTTGAAACAGGGTCTCACTAAGTTGTTGAGGCTGGCCTCAAACCTGTGATCCTCCTGTGTCAGCCTCACAAGTGCTGGGATTACAGATGTGCACCACCACACCGGCTGAAATTTCTCTTTAATGGTTACACAGGAAGCCTTTAAAATGTTTTTGCAAAAGCCGGGCATGGTGGTGCATGCTTGTAATCCCAGTATTCGGGAAGCTGAGACTGGAGGATTCAGGTTCGCCGCCAGCCTCAGCTACTTAGTGAGGCCCTTTGCAACTTAGTGAGACTCTGTTTCAAAATAAAGAATAAAAAATAGGGCTGGGGGTGTGGCTCGGAGGTAGAATGCCCCTGGGTTCAATCCCTAGTACCTCAAAAAAAAAAAAAAAAAAAGTTTTTGCAAGTCTGCTCAACAGTCCTTCCAGGCTTCTTTTTTTTTT
>PVLC010024514.1:0-24577 GCA_004027655.1 Graphiurus murinus | reverse complement strand
GATCCCTTTGATATCATTCTCATTGTATAGAGGATACACACTTGCGTGACTATTAAATAACCAAAGACAGCAATTTAGTATGTGACAGAGTCAGGTTTTTAATCTAGAGTGTGATGTTATAAAGGTCAAAAACATAAGGCATTAGGAAATCAAGGCAATTTAAATGAGTAAGATAATAATCTTTCCTAAAATATTTGTTCTAATCAAAATTATCTCATTCAAAGTTAAGAATAAAATAGCAAATTATATGCTAAATAAACAAATACAAAAATACACACAAAATGTAACATAGAATTCAATGGACTTGAGAATGAATTTTATACTATGAAGACACATGTATTTAAATAAAACTTTTCTAATAGCACAGAGTTTTTTAATTAAACAAGTAAACAATGCTTTTTCTGAAAAGAGTATTGTTCATGAGAATACTGTGTAATGCCATTATTGAATTATTTTTATACATTTGTACTAGCTTATATTTTTCTTGTTTTTACTGCCAAATTACTGGCCAACATCCTTGAATAGATGAACTCTCTGCTCAGAACAGGATTTCCTTAGGAAAGCCTGTGATTCGTGTATGTGGTATCAAAATTTGAAGCAACTAAATTTTTAGAGGTCAAATACTATTTTTAATGTTCACCTCATAGAAGAAAACAATAATGTTCTGGAGCTTTTAATTTTTACAATTTAACACAATTTAAATCAGTCCATAAACAGTTGTCAGTTTCCCAAGAATCAAGTTACTTCTTCTGGCTATAGATTAGTTGAATAGGAACCATGTAAAATTTTGCTACCATTTTCTTCACTTCTTAGTGATGTTTCTCAGTGTCTAAAGTGACTATATGTAACTGACCTCATAAGAACTAACCTTTTGGATTTTTTAATAAATTATTAATCTTTTGTGTTGTGAAATCTAGCTTAATAATATGCTACTGATGAGTACAAGTGAAGGAGTATATAAATTTGTTATCATCAAATGTTCCCTACAGTATGCCACACCTCACCATGTACACACACACACACACACACACACACACACACACACACACACCCTAACCATCATTCTTACAGTCTGGGCATCAAACTCTGGAGATCTGCCTTCTTGGGTAAAAGAGAAGGTGGCAGCTGGGTGGGATTCCACATAAAGATATTTTCAGCCAGTCTTGAGAAAGAAAACTTCTAAAATGTATGTAAATAATATAAACTATGTTTAGAGAAAATAATAATGTCAGCCATGACTGCATCTGAGTTATTCTGATAAAAATAAATAGCATTTCTTAAAAACGATTGGGTTGCAAAAATGTAAGGAGTTACTACCGTTTGCATTTCTGCTATGAGATTAGTTTAGCAAGTAACTGCCCTCCATAATTGCAAAGAGCCCACTATTGATGGATTCCACTCTTCCTTTGCAATATTTAATTATATGTTACATTTTGGGAGGAAAAGTGGATGGGCTAATTTCAAGTAATATGTATCTCAAGCAGGAGGATCTAATTTGTCATATACTACTTGAAAATACAAAATTAGTGTCATCGGGTCAGTGTTAAGGGGCACAAAAAAAAGGCAGTTCTTATTTGTAGCATTGATCAGGAGTGGGAAGTACTGTAATGCTTCATCAGAAACAGTTTTATCATAATGAATGTTCAAGAAGAGATTCCACTAGTAATTTCTCAAATATGCTCTGGAAGGGATGTTTTACCTACAGAGTTTTGGTTGGATTGAGTTAATATCCCTACTGTTGTACTAGCAGGAGCATTATAAAGAGTTTGAGGCAAGGAAGTCTTGACTAGCATAGTACACTGTGGTCTCCTGGATAAGGGGAGATAGTCCATCTATTTGCTAGAGAAATTCTTTCCGATAGCCAGCAATTTGGTGATTAAATTTATATAGGCTGTGGGAAAAATTAGAGCCTGGCTTTTAATTCATGTCATTCATCTCTTTTCTTATTCAGTATTTTATAGAAGAATTTGCACCAGGTCAGGTAGTATTAAGTACATTTTAAAATTGAGCAAAGATGGGTTAGAATTGCACCCCCCCATCAGACAGCTGTTGGAAATCATACTCTACCAATCTAAAAACAACACTTATTTTTTAATATTAAACTGTCCTAATATCTATCTTTATGTTGAGAGCTTTGCTAATTGGGATACAGGAAGGCGATACATACAAGTTTAATGAATTCTGTCACTCAGAATTTCCATGGAAAATAGATGAATTCTCTCTCCTTGGCTAGGAGATAACAGTGAACCCTGCTGTGTCAGATGCCCTTGCCCCAGGCCCTTTTATGCTGCCCCTTCAGGGATCATGGCCAGGTTATTAACAGTTACTTGAACCAAGCCAAAATGTGATCCATGTCACTTGATCTAAGTGTGAGTAAAACACTAGCCAGCTCAGACATTCTCTAACCTTGACAGAAGCAAAATAATCTTCAAAAATCCTTAAAATTAAACGGAATGTTTATTTGCAAAATGAGGACAATTGAAGTATATGGCCTCCAAGGCCCTGCCAAGAGCAGTATTATTTTCAGTATTATAAAAAATGTGTTTGCATTTTTTTCCAGCTACTAGTAGCTGGTTTACTTCTTTATTTTAGTTAGCTTAGCTCTAGACACTTTTTCCAGAGTGATAGGTTAGCATCTGATAACTGATGGAGCTGGCTTCCAAAATGCTCCTCCGGTTATTCACTTTCCTGTTCAATGACGCCACTTTCAGTAAATATCACTAGTGATTTGGTAGAAGGGGATTATAAAAGCAAGTATCTTTAGCTATTCTAAGGTCTGCTACATATTCGTGTGTGTGTGTGTGTGTGTGTGTGTGTGTGTGTGTGTGCAGGTGTTTCTGCTTATCTCTTTCTGAAGTGGATGGAAATTATATTTTCTTATATCACAAAAACATATCACCTCATGGGCAAAAGACATGATGCTCATATCGTGCTGACAAGAAGAATGGTCTATGTCAGTGATAACAGCCACGTTCCTGTCCCCCTAGCCTGCCACTTATCTCCTGGGTGCCACCTCTCCTGCCTTCTATAGACTTGCTGGGCAAATTTCAAAATAACTATACTGTCGACCTTTTCATGTGGTGAGGACATCCAGACTGCCATGCTTGCCAAGTACAGAAAATGGCATTTGCAAGAGTGCTAAAGTCACCTCTGTCCTGACTCAGCTGTGGCCAATGACATGAACCGAAACACGTGAGAAGACTGCTGCTTGTCCTGGGAAGGTACACGCTGTCTAAAGAAAGAAAACTATTTTGGAACTTCTGGATGTGACAGCCTTCCTTGTTCACACTCAGTAAACACGTTAGCTGGATTCTTTTGATTGTCAATTAGCAATTCTTTTGCCAGCAATACTGGCATGGGTGCTGTTTTTAGCATTGAACACTCTTATGAGAGAAATGAGAAATTTAGCACATTGTAGTAGGTGGTGTGATTCTGGAGTGTCTGATGGTATCCTTGGAACTTTTGTAATTCATTAGCTTTTCATCAGAAAGCCCAACTCTTTTGCTGTGAGGTTTTCAGAGGAGGCTCTTTGAAAAACAGTCACATAAAGACTTGAAATACTTTCTGAGGCAAGTCACATCTCACATTATTGAACACTTGGACTGAAGAGCTCACAGAGGTCATGAGGCCAAGGTCAGGAGTCTTCAGATAACTTGGGCCAAGTAGTTGCGACCTGTGACCTTCACCTTGACTCTCTCTCTTACCATGGGGCAGTGTTCACTCCTGACACCAGGGAGAGAGGAATCATGAATGACAGTGAAAACCACCAGGAGACTGAAGTAAAGCAGCAACTTTCTCTTTGTATTGTTCAGTCACACAAAACTGCCATTTTTTTGTAATTCAAAAGGTAAAACAGAGCCAGCTCATGGTAGTCCTTGGGAGGATGAGACAGGAGGATTGCAGGTTTGCAGCTAGCCTCAGCAACTTAATGGGGACCTCTGCAATTTAGTGAGACCCTGTTTCAAATATATATATTTATATCCATATAAATATATATATCCATATATATATGGATGAGGGTGTATTTCTGAGGTAGAGTACCCTGGGGTCTAAGCCCCAGAATCACACACACACACACACACACACACACACACACACACACACACAGATAAAACAGAAGTAATTTCATATAGTGTCAACTTACATTTTTTTCTGACTATAACATAGGAAGAAGGATTTTGAGAACTCTGTTAGCTAAAATGATCCTTTTTCCTGCAAATATAACTTCCTGAAGCTAACAAGATGACAATTTCTTATAAACAAACCATTTCCTATTTAAGGTCAATAAATGATAGGAATGACTGAGTAAAATTCCATTGTGTACATATCCCATAGTTTTGTAATCCATTCATCTGTTGATGGACATCTTGGCTGTTTCCATAGTTTGGCAATTGTGAATTGTGCAGCTATAAACATAGATACACATGCGTCGGTCTGATAGTTTGGTTTCCATTCTTTTGGGTAGATACCCAGAAGTGGTATTGCTGGATCATATGGTAGATTCATTCCCATTTGTCTGAGGATCCTCCATACTCTTTTCCAAAGTGGTTGCACTAATTTGCAATCCCACCAACAATGTATTAGGGTTCCCACTTCTCCGCACCCTCACCAGCATTTGTTGTTGTTCGTGTTTTTTATGATCGCCATTCTGATTGGAGTTAGATGAAATCTCAAGGTAGTTTTGATTTGCATCTCTCTGATTGTTAATGATGTAGAACATTTCCTCATACATTTATTGGCTATTTGTATTTCTTCCTTTGTGAGGTGTCTATTTAGATTCTTTGCCCATTTTTTGATTGGGTTATTTGTTTCTTAGCTGTGATTTTCTTGAGTTCTCTGTATATCCTAGATATTAGACCTCTATCAGAATAGTACTCAGCCATAAAGAAGAACAAAATCATATTATTTGCAGGAAAATGGATGCAACTGGAAAACATTATGATAAGTGAGATTAGTTAGTCACAAAGAGTAAAAAAGCATATGTTCTCCCTAATATGCGGATGCTAGGGAGAAGAGGGACTCCAGATGAAAAAGGAGAAACCCTGTTAAACAAAGAAGTTGACTTAACTGAAGGTGATGGATGGGGGTGGGGGAGCACCCTAATGCACATGATGTACTTTCACAAATATATCAAAGTCAATCACTAAACTGAACTTGAGAAGGAGGGAGGATAAAGGAGTGGAGTGGGAATAGGGGAAAGGGTTAAATGAGAAATGTGTACATATATGCTTTTATCAGCTTGTACCTAACAAAGATGTATGATTACAATGCACCAATTAATATAAAAAATGTAAAACAGAAACAAAATAAATAAATGATAGGAATGCTCCCTGGTTATTACTAGCTTCTGGAGCCAGAATGCCAGGGTTCAGATTGTAGCACTGACATTTCACCTCCAGTGTGAACAGGTTACTTACTCTACCTGTGACTTAGTTTCCTTACCATTAAAATGAAGATGATGATAGTTACCCATCACAGAAAGTTGTTCTGGAGACTGAATGACTTACATCAAATGTTTAGGATGGTGCTCAGTAAATGTTTACTGTTATGTTTGTTACTTAAAATTGCTGATCATCATAGGAAACAATGGAAGAAAACAAATTTGATACCCAGAGTCCTGTCTTTTGCAATTGACCTTCAATCTGGAACAACTGCTGTGAGAGCCCAGTACTATATTGTAAGGTGTCTGTGTTAAGCAAAGCTCATGAGGATGTTAGTTGATAACACTGTCAAAGACAACTGCGGCTTTTCACATGGTGAGCTTTAGGAGAAGAGCCAAGAACTCCAGTAGGCTCTAAAGATAGATCATCAGCCCACACTGAATTCATGCCATTCTGGTTTACAGGTCAGGGGTATTGCAGCACCTACAGTGAGCCTTCAAGAAGATTAGTCAGACTGGATGAGGCCAATAATATTGACTTTGTTTGTCATGGTGCTCTGGCCTCTATCAAAACTTCAGTGTCTGAAATTTTGTCACACGGATTCGTGATACCAGGAGAAGGGAGCGCTCTCTCTCTCTCTCTCTCTCTCTCTCTCTCTCTCTCTCTCTCTCTCTCTCTCTCTCTCTCTCTCTCTCATACTCTCTGTGAGGGGACAGGAACTGGGTAAAGCTCAAGAAGTACATGACCAGCAAGTTTTCATTGGAGCAGAGTGAGAGAGAAGTTTTCAACATCCCACTAGGCGATGAAATACAGGAGATAGCAATACTCATGGTCAGATGACTGCCTACAAGAAGGTGGGACTGCAAAATCTGAGCAGAATTTTCAGGGCACTGGGCAACTAACATTCCCTTCTCCCACTGAAAACTGGGGGAGCTCATGAACAAAAAGCCACCACCTCAAGAAAAACAGTCCCCTTTCGTATTTCATTTAGCACTGGACCTGAAGAAAAGTCCTAATTGTTTTTATTCTGGACAGCAGTGGGTCATGTAAACACAACCTCTCTGTGTCGCTCTCACTCTGTGGAATTTGTTTGTTCTGACAATTCCACAGCCCTGATTAGCTATCCAATGACTCCTGGTGAAATCAAAGTAATTGAACATTGCTGGAAGAGAAATACACAACTCAGCTAACCGAGTTCACTTGAAATTCACAGTATTTCTCAGATGGGCACTCCGTACTGCCTCGCAAGGCTATGACAGCACCCGGGAGGGTTCTCGTGCCTTTGTCCCTTTCCCTTTCCCTTTTCTGTTTATCTACTGACTTTCCTTTGTGCTACACACACACACACACACACACACACACACACACACACACACACACACACGTAAATTTGGAGCCCTCTGACAGAATGCTCTCTTCTTCTCACCAGCAAATCAGGAACCCAGGTCTATGGCCATACTTTCTGCCTTCCCTTCCAATCTCTCTGCTTCTTCCACTTGCCTTCTGCATGGTTAGCTCATATGCTCTAGCCTATTCTCTACTATATCAGCCCAGTGTTGCTTTATTACTTTTTGTTGGATTGTTCTCCCTGGAATATAATCCTTAAAGAACTTTTTTGACTCTCACATCCACAATCTACTAATAAGTCTCTTTCAACCCTTTGCATCAAAACCTCTTTTTTTTTTTTTTTTGTACTGGGGATTGAACCCACTGGTATTCTACCCGTGAACTATACCCTCAGTCCTTTCTTATAAACAAGGTCTGGCTAAGTTGCTGAAAGTCCTGCCACTTGTTGAGGCTGGTCTTGAACCTGCCATACTCGCAAAACCTCTTGAAAGAGTGTTTTCTATCTCTGCAGTTTTTCTTCAACTTACTCCAACAAGACTTCCCTCCCTAGTCCTCTGAAACTGCTCATGTCAATCTTGACAATGACTTTCATGTAGCCAAATTCAATGACGCCTCCCCTCTCAGTTATATTTCATAGGTAAGATCACTGCTTTTATCTCCATACACTCTTCCTGTTTCCTACTCTCTTCAGTGCCCACGCCATCTCTGTTTCCTTTGCCAGCATAACTTGCTCTGTTCCACCTTTCAATGCTGGTAGACTTTGCTAGTAAGTCTTGTGGCACCTTCTCTTCTCCATCTACATTCAGTCTCCAGGTAATATAGTCATGGCTTTATGTGCTGATAAATCCCACATCTATAGCTCTTGACCTTCACTGTTCTACAAATCTCTGGACATCCAATTGTAGACTTGGTTACAATTTTCAGTGCTGGTAGACTTTGCTATTAAGTCCTGTGGCACCTTCTCTTCTCCATCTACATTCAGTCTTTCTGTGTCCTGAGCACTTTTATTAATAAATAATTTCTACTACCTGTATGTTTATTTTGCCCCATCCTAGTAGATGATTCAATTCATTCAGTTAACATAAGCCCAAAACCTTGTATCAGCCCGGCTTGATTCCTTTCTTTCTTTCACTCTCTGCTTTTATTACACCAGTAACTTCTGTCAAATGTTCTTTCCTTCTCTATCTTCTGAAGGAATTTATGTAGGATTTATGCTATTTCTTCATAAATGTTTGATGAACTTTTCCAATGAAGCCATTTGTACCTGGGCTTTTCTTTTTGGATCTTTTTTGGACAATTTCAATTTATTTAAGAGGGGTATTCATACATTCTGTTTTCTCTCTTATTCTTGGCAAAGATTTTTTTTTTTTTTTTTTTTTTTTTTTTTTGCGGTACTGGAGATTGAACTCAGGGGCATTCTACCTCCGAGCTATACCCCCAGCCCTATTTTTTATTCTTTATTTTGAAACCGAGTCTCCCTAAGTTGTGGAGTGCCTCACTATGTAGCTGAAGCTTGCTGAGAATCCAGATCCTCTGGTCTCAGTCTCCCAAATGCTGGTATTACAAGTGTGTGCCACCACGCCCGGCTTGGCAAAGTTTTTTAAAGAAATTTTTCCATTTAATTTAAACTGTCACATTTGTCAGCATAAATTCATCTATAATTTTTTAATATCTGCTAGAGTCTGGAGATCTGTGATAAGTCCCTTTAATTTTTTATTTTGATAATTTATATTCTCTTTCCCTTTTTTATTCAGTTTTGCTAGAGGCTTATCAATTTTACTGACTTCTTCAAAGAACTCTATTTTGCTCAATTAAATTTCCCTATTGTTTATTTATTCTTATCTATGCTGTGGCCTTCTATCAAGTTGTTGTTGATATTGTTATTATTATTATTATTATTATTATTATAATCATTAGCTTGCTCCTTTTTCTGGCTTCTTAAGGTAGAAGTAAGAAGTCAAAATGTTGAACATTTTTTAATATATATATATATTTTTCCATTTGTATTTCTTCTTTTTTTTCCTCTGGCACTAGGGATTGAACCCAGGGGCATTCTACCTCTTAGCTACTCACCCCAGCCCTATTTTTTAGTTTGAAACCGGGTCTCATTAAGTTGTAGAGAGCCTCACTAAGTTGCTGAGGCTGGCCATGAACCTGCGATCCTCCTTCCTCAACTTCCCAGTGTTTCTTTTTTTGAGAAGTGTCTATTCAGCTCACTTGCCCATTTTTTAGGTGTGTTATTTGTTGTTTTGGTGTTTAGTTCTTTATATATTCTAGATAGTCCTCTATCAGAAGAGTAGCTGGCAAGGATTTAAAATAACTATTTTTAATAACAAAAATGTTAGTGAGAAGTCACATTGCTTTATGTTTCCACATATCTCTGTATTGTCTTTCTTTATAAAATACATCTGGATTCTCATTTCTGCTTCTGTATTTAATCTGTTGAAATATAGTTTGACTGGGGTATATAAAGGAAAATCAGCCATGCACAAATATGCAACTGGAAAAGGGAGGATTTATTTTGATAACTTCTTCAGATAGTTGTGGATATTATCCTTTGATACTTCATAAAATGCAGTACATATTAGGTTTTTTTTTAAGATTCATTTCAATGTTGAATCTGAAGCCATATCTATGAACATTTTATACTCTCATTTAAAAATCTATCTGTATACCTTGAACTTTGAATACTTTATCAAAATATTCTCTTTTTTGGGGGGAGAGAGAATATCCTGTATAGTCAGCTCAAGACTATCAATTCACTGTTACACCGATCTTCCAAGAACTGACACATTTCATTACATAACATCTAAAACGTCACATTTATTGATAACACCATTGTCATCAGATAAGTTTTTACATATTTGATATTTGAAATTCATTCAGTTCATAATGGCAGAAACAGGTTTTCCAAAATTCTAAATTTCCTGTGAAAGCTCAATTTATTTATTAGTAGCACAACTGTGATTTTTTTCCCTTGAAGTGACAGGTTCACTTCATTCAACTTAACAAAATGTTTTCCAAAGCCTTCTAAATCTGAGTAATCATTCTTTGTCTGTGGGCCATTATTTCAAGTAAAAATGACCCCATGAAAATCAAGGCTAGTTCATCTCACAACTCGAATGTTCACCAAGTGCTTTTCCTGCAGGGCACCATTCTAACTTGGTAGGCAACTGAAGTGCCTTATGTGTCATCTCACTTTCACATGCAGAATTTCAGAAAGGTCCACGCACTAGGGTTTAGATGCAATAAAGTTAATTTTTGCTCCGTTATCAACAATAGTCAAGAGTGAAAGTGACACTTCTTTCCTTATGCATAGTGGTGCCAAGTATGATGGCTACTACTCCAGTTCAGTGCCTCTTCCTTGACTTGTGCTGAGATGTCACCAGTTTTATTCTTTCTTACTTTTTTTTTTTTTTTTTACCATCAATACACATTCAACACAGTGGGGAAAAAAGAGCAAATATTAGCTTAGTTTATTATGAAAACGTTTTCTCAGAATGTCTTGAGTGTTCCTAAGATTTCCAAGGACCACAGTTGGCAAAATCCTGGCCTAAATCAGTTGAGTGTAGGTGTACATATATAGTAATATGTTTGATATTGATTTTTCTACTAAAATGTATTCTTCAAAAAACAGTATATAGTTATTGGTCATAAACATAGGGGAAATAATATGAACAAGATTAAGGCAATACAAATATCTATAGACAATTTAAGAATCTTTTCTTCTGACCTTAATAGTTTTTATCATATGTAAGCTAACTCCTTTTCTATGATAATTTAACCTATATTTTGTACTATAGACCCCCAAAGATAAGTTTTTGATTATCTGTTTGCATTTATTACAGTAATAGTAGCTATCCTATGTTCAGCTATTGGTATATGCTGCCTGGCACTCTGCTATGTAGTTTATATTTATTTATTTATTTGTGGATTGGGGATCTAGCTCAGTGGTAGAGTACTGGCCTAGCATGTGCAAGGACTGAATTTGAACCCAGCACTGTAAACAAAATTATTTGTTCCTCATAATGATATTATGATATGAGAATCATATGCTTATTAAACATGAACATTTGATAACTACTCAGGAAAAAAAATGTGTTGAATGCATGAAGTCACTTGTCTAAAGTTTCTTCCTCTTATAATCATTTCCCCTGTCACCACCAGGAAATGGTAGAACCAAGACTCAAATCTGGCTATCCAGAAAGCCTATTCATATTAGTGAAGTCTAAGTATTCCAGTAAAGTAAATGCATTCCAGTTGATTCCTAAGCTCATTGGTTCTAGAGATTAATTTTCTGGATTCCTTCATTTCTTCATTTGTTCATTCCTTCTTCTCTTTCTTTCTTTGCTTTTTCTTTTGCAGTAGAGCATAAACAATAACTGTCATCTAAAGCCTCCTTCCTCTGCAAGAGCTTGAAGTCTAGGCAGCCCAATACTATATCCATGGCATCGCTGTTCCATGCAGACAGCAGCTTCCTTTAGTAACTGCACCAGCTCAACTTCCAGCTCACTTCTGTAATTATCCCAACTAATTTTGTAGCTTAATTAACATGTTTAATAAAATGATTAAGGATTTTTGAAGGTATGTTTTTGTATCTAGAAGTCTCTTCCAAATCCTTTTTATTAATTTTCCCCTTCTATAAACTTATCCACATTTGGCACTGGGCATTCTGACACAGAAAAATACAACTGATAGACTTTTAAGACAAACTTATAATGCTTTTTTTTTTATTGAGTCTAAACATACTTGCTAGATTTGGTAGAAAAATGCCATTAAGATTACTTTGGTTTGTAAAGTGCTTAAGGGTTCTTAGGGGAAAACTACTCAAAGGGTGCAAGAATACAATTTCATCTAAAAATACCTGAAAACTCTTTAGTAATACATTATATTTATCTTGTCTTCTACTTTCTCATTTGGGAAAAGAAAAAAAATCACTGCAATAAATATTTTATCTTTTCTTCTTTCCTCTCATCATGGCTAACAATGACAAACAGAATGTCTAACTTTAATATTTGACTAGTTGGTGACTATGAAGTTAGCATTTCGGTTAAAAACAAACTAGCTCAATTTTCTTATCAGTGGTTTCATGAATACTTAAGGTTTAAGTGTGTTTCCCACATCTTTGCTATGATATTTAACAAGCTAAAAATATAGTTCATTGTTGGGAAATAAACTAGAAATAAGTTACATAAGAGCTCTTTGAAGTCTGAAAGATGTAGTGCTTTTGAGCCCATAAGAGGAAAGGTGACATTTTTTATTGCCCCATGAAGACTTTTGGTAGCTTAAATCTGTTTCTTATTATTTTCTCCCCATTATTTTCAGGCATTTTCTTTTATTCTTCTTTCACCTTCTGCAATGCTTATATCTTAGGTATTACTAAAGATAGATGAGATCCCAAAAGTTATAGCATAGCTAGTCCCAAACATTCTTCACCAAGAAGGCATTTGATCTTTAGCATTTTGAATATAGGGAATTGTTTTTCCTTTGTGATTCATCACTTTTCTATTTGCCATTGAAAAGGCACATTGTTTTCACTTGTCAGCCAAAAATTCCCTGACATCTATAAAATTTCTCTTACAGTTGTCATCCTGCTGGAAAATTTAACGTCTATAAGTAAAAGTAATGGGAACATAAATGGAAACCAAGCATTTTAAGCAGATATTTTCCAGGAGTGTTTGCATTTTATGACATTAGTTTAATGAATTAAACCTTTGATTTTCAAATTTTAAATCTGTTGCTAAATTTTCTCACCCTGGTCTCGCATTCACTATGGGTAACCATCCAAACTCCCTTAAAGTCATCAGGTGGGTCTTTCTTGATCAAAAAAGGTCCATGATATTAATGTTTCAATTTTTTTCCTACTGTGGAAATAAAGCAAAACTCTCATTCTGTGTTTATTTTGATAAATAAGCATAGAGGGTCAATGTGGGCCCATTTATCGAAGCAAATTAGGTGCAAATAAATACATTTTAAAAATCCGGTTATCCTGGAGAATATTTGGTTACTGGAATTCTCTTAGTAACATGGCTAAATTGCAACATAGCTAAAGTGATTTTAATAACCCTATTTTCTCTGAAGACAGACAGTCCTCTGATTTCTGAGGAATTTTAGCTGGTGAATCAAAATCATCAAGGTATAGAGAACTGTCACTTGCTTCAGAAATGTACCAAAAACTTCAGTTTTTCAAACAGAACAACTCTGAATTTTTGCCAAAAAATATGTATTTCTAGTTAAAAATTAACACTAAATGAGGAAACATGCTTTTTATTTTTTAACTTACATAGGGACTAAAAAGGTACATAGAAAAACAAGAGGGAAATTATTTGATTACCTAGAGTTTTGTGCTTAATTTGTTAACATGAAAGCTTTTTTTAGAAATAAGATTTATGGGAATCTGAGATTATATAGATGAAATTAGTTATGCATTATTTAGAGTAGAAACTAATCAGATGTAATAATTATCTAAAATACAGTGGCCCAGACAAGAAGGAAGTTTGTCTTTTCCTCACATAAATTCAGATGCAAAAAAGCAGTTCAAAACAAGTAGGTGGCTCTGCACAAATAGGTTTTCCAGGAACCCAGGCTTCCTTTATCTTGTTTTTTCTACCATTTTCAGTCAGATTGACCTTATCCATATGGTAGAAGCAAGCTCATAGCTAACTGTATTCTAAACAGAGTATGTAGTCTAAGGTATTACTTGGAGGTAAGAATAGAATAGTGAAAATTTGGTGTATAAAGGATTATATGGGAATAAAAATGATGCATTGATGCATAGGGGATATATGTATAGAGGTGTATATAGAGGTGTATGAATCTAAAATGATTAATAGGTACAAATGGGTATGGAAAAAAATAAAAATGGATGCGATAAATTTGTAGTCATTTTAGGAAGAAATTTTAAAGCAGAACTCTAAAAACAGAGTGATATTGTTAGATCACAGACAGGGAAGATGTTTTGACCAGTTATGTAGAAGATTGACTCAAGGTGGTTTAGAATGGAAGGAAGAGGAAAATAAAGCCATCCATATAGTAATTTAAGACACTATAAATTGATAACTCAATATCAAGCTTGGGTAATGGTATTAGCATTAGGTAGCCATGCACTAACCAACAAGGGACCATGTAGAATCCCACTGAGAAGGAACGAGCCTAGCTTGGACATAACTCCTCCCATCTCTTATTGTTTAATTTCTGTCATCTTGCACAAATCTTCTAGGAGAAAGATCCAAGGAAGAAAGCACCCAGGCTGACCCCCGTAAGTTTAAGTTGACAATGATCTTCCAAAGCAGGGGGTCACCAAACATTTCCTATGAACAGATAGTGACTGTATTAGGGTTTGTGTGCTATATAGTCTCCATCACAATTACTGTATTCTGTCACTGCGAAGGGCAAAAGTCGTAGGTAGTCTCCAAAGAAATAAGTGTAGCTGTTTTCCAATAAAACTTCACTTATAAATAACAGGTGCAGGGCAGGATTAGGCCCACAGGCCATACTTTATTGGCCTCTGTTCTAAAGCAATGAAATGGAAGGAGTTAGGTAAATTAGGCAAAGTTATTTTGAATTATAAGTTTATGAAAATTTATAAATGTTGTACTATACTAGATACAAAATAGTTAAAGTGATGAAAACTGCCATAGTTGTATGCAGAAAATCACAAAGCATTGAAAATATATTTAATATCATTTATAATAAGCATTAAAAATTAATAATTATGAATATTTTAACTTTCCTTTGTTCTTTCTCTTTCTTCTGTTTCCTTTCTTTATTATAATTAATTTAGTCTATCAGTCCTTCCAAAAAGAATTTTTCTGGTATGGATAAACTGATTCTAAATCTCATTCTAGACTTTCAAGATAGCTTCATAATATAAAAAAAATCAAAAAAAGATACAGAAATTTGAGTATACAAATGACTGAAAGTTATTCTCCCCCCAAAAATTAAAAATCTGAAGATTTTTGTTTTATATGACATACATTGTAATGAAATGAAATAAATAGTATTTCAAAATATACTTATTTATTTATTTATTTATTTAATTAATTATTTACAATACTGGGGATTGAACCCAGGGGCATCCTACCTCTGATATACACCACTAGTCCTATTTTATTATTCTTTATTTTGAAACAGGGTCTCACTAAGCTGCAGAGGGCCTCACTAAGTAGCTGAGGTTGACCGAGAACCCAGATCCTCCAGTCTTAGCCTCCCAAGTACTGGGATTACAAGCATGCACCATCACGCCCGGCTAGTATTTTAAAATATTACATCAGAAAAAAATGCTTCCCATGTAACAAAACTTGAGACTCAAACAATATCTTGTATAAGATGGACCGCCATATCTTTTTCTCCCAGGGAATAAAGATAAAGGTCATCAGCAATCATTGTCTTAACCTACTTTGGAAAGTGACAGTCAAGTGATTAATAGCAATGATTTCAACACTTCACTCTAGGACAAAAAGGGTAAACATTTTCTGTTTGTGAAAGGCTCTGCCTGTCTCAAGGTCCTAGCCTCGGTGTTAGTCATTCTTGGTTTTGATACTGTTGGGCAGGAGAGCACTTTGGCTCAAATTTGCTTTTTCTAACCAGTGGCTCCATGGTCAGCATTTATCCTAGAGCCATTATTTATCACCAGTTAAGAACACAATTTGGAGCCGGGTGTGGTTGCGCAAGCTTGTAATCCCAGCATTCGGGAGGCTGAGACCGGAGGATCCAGGTTCGCGGCCAGCCTCAGCTACCTAGTGAGGCACTCCACAACTTAGTGAGACCCGGTTTCAAAACAAAGAATAAAAAATAGGACTGGGGGTATAGCTCGGAGGTAGAATGCCCCTGAGTTCAATCCCCAGTACCGCAAAAAAAAAAAAAAAAAGAACACAATTTAATTTGGAGTGCTTCAAGACATTGACTCTGTAGGGTAATAATGATCTACGATGAGTTGCGTTATAGATTTTAAAATTGTTTCATCTAAATTAGTGAATTTCATGTTTCTCAAGACCCAACAAGGTAGGTAGGGAAAAGGATAAGGTTTTTATTTTTTAAAGCAGAAAATAAAAGCTAAGAAATGAAGGAAGTTGCAGTCCATGGAAAGGGCTGAAACAAAGTGATGATTCCAAATTTTCTGAGACTGCCTATCTAGTCTACTTCTCTGCTTCAGGTTTGTCAATATTTCCAGTTTAATTATCTCCAGAGTCCATGACCTCTTCCCACTTCCTCTTGAAACTTTAAGATGAACTTTATAATAGTTATTGGGGAAGGAATTATCATGATAAAAACAAAGCATATCAAAAAGTGAACAGCAACTATATCAAGGCTTCCATTACAAGCATCTGACCTAAAGCCAAGAAACTGAAGTTCTTGGCCCTCTTTCTATGCATATAAATTGTGTGTCCTTGGACAAATCAAACAACCTGTCTGGCACTCTGCTTCCTTATCTAAAAAATGAAAGGACTGAATAAGGTCCCTCCTACACATTAAATTCTGAAATATTAGTAAAGGAGTCTACTTTCTAAAAACAAACAAACAAAAAAAACAATTTGCTGTGTTGCTTGTTCTGTGAATTGTTGGAATGAGCTGCAGACTGCAATATTGCAGCTGCCAATTCTTTAACGATTTGGACTGTGTAGTACTAACTTAAACCCACCTGTGGGAATAGAGTTGGAAGCAACACACCAGCTCAGCTTGCTCTGTTTGCATTTTCAAAACCACCAAGGGAAGCTGGGTTGAAACTGGTTTTGGAAAAATACAGAAACTCTTTATCAAATCTCACAAGAAAGATAACTCTATGACATATTAATGACTTTTGATCACATAACTAATTTCCTATTGCGTTGTTTTAGGATTTGGTTGTATTGGCACAAAATAAAAAACAATATGGTTACAATTTAATTCGTTCTATTAAGAATTCTCCAACATAGGGCACAGGTGCATGTGATTTGAACATAACTAGTACAGTTTAAATTTTACATAATTGATAACTGGCGCCCTTGATTAGGCTGACATCAGTAGGACTGTGGGACTAATCTGTGTTTTTTTAATCTCCTGGGAGCCATCTCTCCTCTCTTATCTTCATTCATCGTCAAGGCTCTAGCTTAACTTGAACAATTTCCAAAGCCAAAATGTTCAGTCCCACAATCAACATCAAGACTCCACGTCTCTGTTTCCTTGTTCCTCTTCTAGTTTGTGACTGTTAAACAGATGATTATAAAGAACTTCTCAACAATTCCCAGCATAGCTGCCCACACATGTATCTTTGGATCCACCAGACAGGCTTGTGGTCAGCACCTTTCCTACCATCCCTGTATAAGGGAAGGTCATCAGGTTCAATTTAGAGTCTAGATGCTAAACTGCTACTTCTCCATTTCCAGAAAGCAGCCTACCAGCCAAACACATAATTAAAGAGGGCAGCAGTTTGTATTCCAGAACGGTGATGCAATATTTTGGGAAGAGTCTGTTGGTAAAATCAGTAGCATACCTACCTTGTTATGACCATATTTGACTAACAGATGCTATTTTTCTTACTCTTGAACATTTAAGGTCAAGTCTATTGTCTCTATAAATATGAGTCCAATATTCATCCATCTCAAAATTAATCTCACAGAGTCTGATGAACACAGTGCTGTGAAGAATATATAATGTCAGTTTTTATGGTGTGAAGAACATGCCAATGACCTTTTCCAATTATTATGTCTCTCTCTTTTTTAAAAAATATTTTTATTGGTACATTGTAATGGTACATCATACTAAGGTATAGAGTGATAGGAATATACATGAAAATACTTGGAGCATTTCCCTCTGAATCTTGCTTTAGCATTCTGGATTATAATCAGTCAAATATAATATACACCATTTACTTAATTTTTAGGGAATCATAATTAAAATATTTTAATGAATTTTAAGCCTATTAGAAAAAAGTTCTCTACAAATATATAATAATATCTCCCCACTAATTCACTTTCTACAATTTGTTGATTCTAGTAGTTATTTTCCCACATTTAAATTACTTTAAGAATAAGTTTCTAAGGCATTTTATTTTTTAAAAGTCTTAATTTTTCTCACTACTGAACACTTTTCTTCTTCAAGCATATCTGTTGCAGTCATAGAAAAGAAATTGAGATTCTCAACCAGAAACTCACAAGAAATTTCTGCTTTTTTTGTATCTTAACAGGGAATAAATTTTAATACCTAAGCATGATTTCATTTATTACAGAAACAAAAAGCAACTTTGTGTTCTTTTTTTTAAACTGAGGAATTTTTCCAATCTAATTACTGATATACAGACGAAGTATTGTCCACACCCTTTGACCCCTACCCTGAATGCCATATCTGTTCCTAAAATGTACAGCATAAATATGGAAATGGAAATACAGCTCCTTTCACACACTTCCCTAATTACAGGGTTTCCTTACTATTACCAAGAAACTCTGTTTACAATTATGATTCAAATGAAAGCAAACCCAGAAGCGGATGAGTAAAAGTTTAGGTTTAATTGGAAACTCTTGTGTGTTACTTTTTAAGAAATTCCAAAAGAATTTCTTGTACTAATCCTTCTTGGTAATCCTTGGGTAATCCTTAGGAGCACCAAGGGAAGACAAGAATGTGGTGTGCTGATCTTTCACGCCATCTGTAGCTATAAACACCACTGGCCTGTTGAGAATATAACTCTGGCAGGAATATATTAAATCTTACCACCTCCTCCATCTGCAGTGCCTCAAGAAGTTACAGAACTTTAAAAAGATCCCGAGAGAATGGAGATCACCTATATGTTTCTTTCTAGACTTTTCCACACATCTACCAGGATGAACTCCCAGCAGATGAGTCTTTTCCAAAGTAAATAGAACTTGTCTCCTGCTGAAACTGAAGGACAGGCTTTCAAACCCTTTATCTGAGTCTAGATAGAGAAATTGTAGTGGAAGATCAATAAAATTGACAATTCACATGAGTCTGCTGAAACTTCTTTGGAAACTGTAAAAATCCATTTACAGCATTCCTGCATGAATATCACATTAGACACTTCATGGAAATGAAAAGGATGATTAGAAGAGGAGTGGGGAGAAAAGAATTGTAGGGGCGAGATACCATATCAGAGTAACCAAATTCCCCAGAGAAGATCCTAACTTTCTACTTTATTTTGCCTGTGTAAATACAACCCTGGAAATTTATTTCTTTTCCCCTTCCTCCCCCCATCCTGAAGGAGATTATTTTGCTGTAGCTGCCTTTCTCAGTCTAGCAATCTAAAAATCCATTTTATATTCAGTTTATTTGACTTATTACTTAGATATTAATTATCTGGATTTTCATTTTGGTAAATGCAAAACAAACCACATTAGGTAAGATTCAAGGACAATGAACAAGGGTGAGCAGATGTCTCTTCAACATCTTGATTTTAATTTCTTTGAATATATACCCAAATGTGGGATTATTGGATCATCTGGTAGTTGGGTTTTTCGGGACCCTCCATGCTGTTTTCAATATGGCTGTATTAGTTTATATTCTCTCCAACAATGTGCAGAGTTCCCTTTTCTCCACATTTTCAATAGCAAATATATGGAAGGAAGTAATCTCAGTGTCTATCAACAGAAAAATAATAAAGAAAATATGATTGATACATATATTGTATATAATATAATACAATGGCATACTATTTAGCCTTTAAAAAGAGAAAATATTGTCATTTGCAACAACATGGATGAACCTCAAGAATGTTATGCTAAGTGAAATAAGCCAGGCACAGAAAGACAAATATCACACAATCTCATTTATATGTGGATTCTAAAAGAGCCAAATCTGTAAAAGTGGAGAATAGAATGGTGTTACCAGAGTTTGTGGGAGGGAGGAATGCGGCAAAGGGAAGATGTTGATCAAAGGGTACAAAATTTCAACTAGACAGGAGGAATAATAAGCTTTATTAATCTGTTATACAGAATGTTGACTATAACTAGAAATAATGCATTGTTTTTAAAAAATGCCTAAATATTAAACTTCAAATTTCCCACCAAAAACAACCAATAAGTATTTGAGATGATGGATATGTGATTTGGTTTGATTGAATCATTCCACAATGTAAACATATAATAAAACATTACATTGTACCCATAGTTACATGCAAAAATTATTTGAAAATTAAGAATAAAATAGAATTTAAAAGTGAAAAAGACATTTTAAAAGATTCAAGGACAGGTATAACAGGAGAGTTATTTTTCAACATTTAACCATCTTGAAAACGAGAGAACTTCATAAAAACATTCCCTTCATTGCCTTCATCTGGTGTGTTTCTTTTCATTAAGATCAAAGATCTGACAGAGATGAAAGACCCCCAACTTTACACAGAAAAATATATTAACCAGGAAGAACTTCTTAAGTGGAAACATTCATTCAATACCTTCTTTATTTCCATCTCCTTATCTAATAAATTTTCTCAGACACCTTAAAGAGAGAGGAAGAAAATTTTATTTTTAGACATTTCTGATTACGGCTACATTTAACTAAGCAGGTTTAAAAATGCAGTCAGTATTATTTTTTTTAAAAGTTCACAAGTTTGTTTTGTATAGACAAAAGATTCAGATAACTGAGAAATATACCATTTTTATTGAGATATTTGGTACCATGTTGAAATAATTGGCACATAGTTTGTACTTCAGACAACTGGATGGAAAAGGTAAAATTTAAATCTGCTTCAGTTCCTTTAAAGTTCCCAATGACCTTCTTGTACCATAGGGGACAAACCATGCACATATTTTCAAATTTGGTCTAAATGAAAAATGCATCTTAAATTTTCTATAGGTCTGTGTCATATACAGTAGAATGTTTTGTAAATTGTTGATATCGTATTTTCAGGAAATACAAATTCAGTTTTGCTTTACTTTATCATCAATATCTATTTTCACTGCAGGAAATAGTATATAGAAATATAAAAAGGAAGAAATTAAAAATCATTCACAACACCTTATCCTCCACTACCCAGAAATATTTACCTTTGTTTACCCCCTCTCCTGCACTCAGAGAAGTTGGAAACTCTACTGAGGCTGGATTGGGAAGTTAATGCTTGTTGGATACTGAAAATAGGGCCTTGAATGTTCAAGAGAAGGGAGCTTTGAATAAAATCCTTTCATTGAAGTCTAACTTCTCAAAGGATTCTATGCCAGTGGGTGAAATTTAAAAAATAAAAATACTGCACAGGAAATTTGTATATTTCTATCTAGGCTCCAGGCAAAGAGCCTCCTTCCCTAAAGAAAATAAAAGTCTTGGGCTATGTGTTCCTTGAGCTTGTGATCCTATGTCCCTCAAGGTGAGAAATTAGTTAGAACAATTAATGTTTGTTTGAGCCATTTTGCACAAGCAAATATATTATCCATTGTGGAGGGGGGGAGGGGGGAGAGCATCAAGAACTTTGGGCATTGGGAAAGTGATCCAAAAGATAATATAAGATGTATATCTAGAATAATTATGGACCAGAATAAGGAATGAAAACATAAAAAGAACAGTAGAAAACTGTACAAACACCATAGGCTCATCCAGAAAAGGACCAACTAGAAATTTGAGAAATGTTCCCTTACCTTCTCAGAAGCCTCCTATTATCGGAAGCTCTCAAGGCTTAGCTCTCAGTTCTCTTCTCTGTTTACTCATGCTTTCAATGACCTCTCCTCTTTAAACCATAGACTCCTTCAATGCCTACATTGGAATATCTGAAATACCTGACATTTATTACATCCAAGACTGAATAGATCTCATCCTCAAATCGTTCCACCCACGGTCACGCATTCCCAGTTAAGGGCTCCACTCGTTCGGTCTTTTCATCATGCCTACGTCATTTCTTGTTAAATGCACTTGGCACTGCTCTCAAAATAGATCTAGAATTATGCCACTCCTCACCACCTCCATTGCTCTCACCTTGTTCTGGGCTAGCACCATCATGCCTCTCCAGGATTGCTGATCTCTTGGCTTCTTCCATCCTTGAGTCCCACAATCTGTACCCAACATAGCCATCAGAAGTAAATAGGATCTTGGCATTGTTTGCTAAGAATCTTCCATGCGCTCCTTTTGCACTCAGGGAAGAAGTCAAAGTTCAAAAACATCCCACAAGATCTACTCCTTCTGACCCCATTATTCACTAAGCTCATCTCGAACCAGTCTCTCCAGCTGCCCCCACTCTAGCCACACTGGCCTCTTCTCTGTTCCTCAAACTCTGGATGTTTGTATCGGCTGTTGCTTTTGTCTGGAATCTTCTCCTCCAGGTCTCCTCGTGGCCTTCCTCCCCTCTTCCACATCTTAGATGACATATCAATTCCTCAGTAATCCTTTTTTTGGCTCAAAATTTCCTGTTGAAGTTTGTACATCCTTCCCAACACTTAGTATTGCCTGTTCTTAATTTTCATTTTATAAGTTATTCCATCCCATGTAATGTAATTTACTGATTTGTGTGTTGCCTCCCTGAATAAAATATAAGTCTCTGTGGATGGGCTTTGGCACATTTTGCTGTTTGGCACTTTGACTTCTTAAATACCTTTGATAAGTTAGCTCCCACCTGTCTTCATGACATGGTTTTCCTGGTTTGATGAAAAAAGAACATAATATTTTTTAAAAACAGAATGTTTCTTATGCAGAGTTGCGCTGTGCAGAAAATAGTATTTAGATTGGATAATAAAGAAAAAAGATAAAGAAATTAAAGATGGTTTGATATTTTAAAATAGAAACTGGAACAGAAGTTCTTATAGGTAATTCTGGGAATATTGGAGAAAGTTCTCACCTTAAGTTAGAAGATATTTTGGATAAATTGCCTCGTAGGTATTTAAAACAAAATGTTTCATAAACAGTTTGGTCAGAAAGATACAGTTTGGTGTTAGTATGAAACTTCTCTTTTTTGATTATTAGATTTGTTATAAAAATTCTCATGCATAGGATAGAGTTTTAAAAATAAATATGTATTTTTATAAAACTGTTTGAAGCCAGGTGTGGTGGCACACGCTTGTAATCCCAGCATTCGGGACGCTGAGACTAGAGGATCTGGGTTCGCAGCCAGCCTCAGCTACCTAGTGAGGCACTCCGCAACTTAGTGAGACCCGGTTTCAAAATAAAGAATAAAAAATAGGGCTGGGGGTATAGCTTGGAGGTAGAACGCCCCTGAGTTCAATCCCCAGTACCGCAAAAAAAACAAAAACAAAAACAAAAACAAAATTGTTTGAACACTAGAAACCTTAATAAAAATGAGATTTTACTAATTTCTTCAAATTTTCATCTTATACATGATCAGTGTAACTTTCTCATCTACTATGAAATGTTTTTATCATATGGCAAAGTAATAAAAATCAGATAGATTTTTAGTTGAAGTAACATGTGTTCTCAGTTTTTAAAAATGTTGAAAAAACAAAGACCTTTTTTAAAAGGGGAGTTTTCAGGATGCACATTTAACATTTAAATCTTGATTATTCTTCTGTTAATCTTTTTTCATTTCAAAATGTACCCTTTGATTTTGTGCCAAAAGACTCCTATTTTTGCTTTACTAAGAAGTGGCCTGATGGATGATGATATTGTCCATACTCTGGCTTGTGATTCATCTTAACATTGTCCTGGTGAATTTTATACAAATAATTTTACAAAGGTTTATTTTGTTTCTTACCAACCCTCATGGGAACTTGGATCTGGCAACCCTCTAATAGCAATTATAATATTCAGCTAGAGTTGAATCAGGACACAGGCTGTGATGTGTTCTATTTAAGAATCCATTTGTAAGGTATTAATAGAAGGTTTATGAGAATATTGTAGTGCTTTTAAATGAAATTGGGGTTTCTTAATTCTCTGGCAGTGTGAATAAATAGAATCTGATTAGATTTCAAGAATTACTTTAAGACTCACCATTTTGTCATATATTTGAACAAACTACCAATATTTCACTACTAGAAAAACTCAGGTGCTGATTTTTAAAAATAAGTTAGAGATATATACTTACAGGTGATAGTCTCAGGGGCTAAAGATTCATACTTTGATGGGTTACAGATCTTTTCCCTCCCTTACTCATTCCCTTCCTTTCTCTCTTCCCCTTCTTCATTTATTTCTGGCCTAGCACCATCTTCCTGTCTTCTAAATATTCAACTGGCTAGTGGTATCTTCTAATGGTATCCACTGATATCTTCTCTTCTCAAGCTGTACTCACTTTCTTCTACTCTCATTCAGTCTCAAGATGTTGGATACTATCAATATGCTGATGATAGTAAAATTTATATCTCCATCCAGAATTTGCTTCAGACTTGAGAGCCATACATTCAGTGATTTTATTTTTATTTTATTTTTATTTTTTTTAATTTTTATGTTTATTCATACATTGTAAGCATACATCTTTGTTAGGTACAAATTGATAACCATATAAGAGCTCACAATTCTCATTTGACCCCTTGCCCGAATTCCCTCCCCGCTCCCTTGCCCTCCCTCCCTCTCCAGTTCAGTTTAGTGAATGACCTTGATATACATTAGTGTACCCCCTCCCCCCGTCCAACCCCTAGATCAACTTCTTTGCATTCAGTGATTTTATATGCAATCTCTTTGCAGTAGATTAAATATCTCAACACAGCCCAGATGGATATGTTGATATCCTAATAATCATTGTGATAGTGATATGAAGTGGGTCTTTTGGGGGTTCTTTCTTCATGAACTGGCTCAATGCTCTTATAAAAGAGACAAGAGCATCTCCTCTCTCTCTCTCTCTCTCTCACACACACACACACACACACACACACACACACACACACATCTCTATCTCTCAATCTCTCTCTCTCTCTCTCTTTTCTCTTTCTACCACATGAGGATACCAGAGGACATCAGTCTACAATCTGAAATAATATTTTCACCAGAATATAACT
>PVLC010024513.1:0-15299 GCA_004027655.1 Graphiurus murinus | reverse complement strand
AAAAATAAATAAATAAATAAATAAAATGGGGTTGGTGTTTAGATCAGGTAGAATGCCTGTAGATTCAATTTCCCATGCCATAACAATAATAATAATAATAATAATAATAGTAATAAAAATAATAAAATTTTACAGTAATAATAATAATAAAAAATTGAGCTGGAGATGTAGCTCAGGGGTAGAATGTCCTGAGGGGTAGACTGATACTAGGGTTCAATCCTAGTATCACACACACACACACACACACACACACACATACACACACATTCAGCAGAGTGGATTTTGAAAAAACATATTCCAACTATATGGAATCCACATAGTTGTGGATCTAGAGACTTACTCTAGATGCAGAGACACAAACAGATTGAAAGGGAAAGGATGAAAAGCATTTTCCAAGCAGAAGAGAGCAAGGGTTGTTAAACTAATATCAGACAAAATAAACTACTTGGCTGAGACAGGAGGATCCCAGATTCATGGCCAGCCTTAGCAACCTCGTGAGGCCTTCCGCAACTTACTGAGACCCTGTTTCAAAATAACATATAGGGGCTAAGGATGTGGCTCAGAGGAAGACTACCCCTGAGTTCAATCCCCAATACCAAAATATATATATATATTTTTTTTTCCAGTGATAGAGATTGGTTAAATATTGTTAGGGTTTTAAAAATACAAACTATTGCATAATTTATGTAGGGGGAAAAGGGAACCAGCCAGCCATCAAATTGAGCTGACTTTTAATGTGTAGCCGGATTTCATGCTAAATAGCAGCTACCTCAAAATATAGTATCTGGGCTGGGGGAGTCTTAAAAAATAGAAAATAAAATTAAAAGTTGGGGAGATTTTCTTGGGTATATCTATATCTGTATATGTATTTAGAGAGAGAGAGAGAGAGAGCATATTTTGATATTTGAACTATAAGAATGCTTTTTGGTGAGAAAGCAGACTAGTTTTATTATGGCATGAAGGACATCGCATTTCATTTATTATCATTATTAGTACTAGTAGTAGTACTGTAGATTGAACCCAGAGGCATTCCACCTGTGAGCTACAGCCCCAGCCAGCCCTATTTAATTTTTATTTTGAAACAGGAAGTCCACTAAATTGCTGAGGCTGTCCTCAAACCTGTGATCCTCCTGTCTCAGCCTCCCATGTATTGGGATTATAGGCATGTGCCATCATGCCGGCTTGACATGAAGGACGTTTTAAAAAGCAGATTATAAAATGGGCATGGTGGCACACACTTGTAATCCCAGTATTTAGGAGGCTGAGACCGGAGGATCTGGGTTTGCAGTCAGCTTCAGCTACTTAGTGAGGCCCTCCGCAACTTAGTGAGACCCTGTTTCAAAATAAAGACTAAAAATGGGCTGGGGATGTAGCTCGGAGATAGAATACCCATGGGTTCAATCCCCAGTACCGCAGAAAAATAAATAAATAAATAAATAAATAAATAAATAAATAAATAAATAAATAAATAAATAAAAAGCAGATTATATGTGGCTGTCTTCTCTCTCCAGGTAATGAGGCATCCAGATCATGTGTCGTCCAGTGTCTATCTATGGGCGCATCATGAAAAACTTGTCATCATTGACCAATCGGTGGCCTTTGTGGGCGGGATTGACCTGGCCTATGGAAGGTGGGACGACAATGAGCACAGACTCACAGACGTGGGCAGTGTGAAGCGTGTCACTTCAGGACCGTCTCTAGGTTCTCTCACAGTAAGTCAATTTCACCCGTATAGGACTGTATACAATGAACATGATTTGTAGTATTAATAGCATGACTGATCGATGGATTGAATGAGAGGTGGCATCTCACTGGAAGGGTAAAGAACTTTAAGTTACATATCAGACAGCAGGTTTCATACACTAGCCTCACCTCCTAACTGGTGTGGAACTTAGCACCCCTTCAGGCTCCATTTCTTCGGTTGTAAGAAGAGAAAACATATTCAATAGCGAGTTTGCTGTCTCAGACTCAGTCAGTTCCTTGGTTTTCCATTTCAACTAAAGATCAATCTGGGAGCAGTGCCACATGCCTGTAATCCCAGTACTTGTGGGGCTGAAACCGGAGGACTGCACGTTTGAAGACAGCATATGGCAATTTAGCGAGACCCTGTTTCAAAATAAAAATAAAATAGGGCTGGGGTGTACCTCAGAAGTAGGACACCAGTGTCCTTGCATTCAATCCCAGTAAAACACACACACACACACACACACACACACACACACACACACACACGCATACACATAGATAAATAAATAAAATTAAAGGTCTATTTTCTATTTGGGAAAAAAGTTCATAAAAGAGAATGTGTGTCAATTAAGAGTTAGGTTAAATAAGTAGCTGTCGGGGCTAGGGTTTAGTTTAAGGGTAGAATATGTGTTTAGCCAAGACTTTTTGAATCTTCCTACTTAAAGATACAAATCCAGGATAGGTCAGTCTGGGGTCATTTTGAGGTAGTTCTGAGTAGGATTAATAACTTCTCAAAGCACCTATCAAGTCATGAGCTGCCCAAATACGACTATGTATATGCATGTGTGTGTGTATGTATATATATGCTTGTAACTTCAACTCAGTAGTTGCTGCCAGAACATCAACACATTTATTGAAAATGTTGATGAGCTTCATCTTATTTATTGCCAATTATGTTGGTGGCTTTTCTGGGAAAATAGCAATCTAGTGATTAGGTAACAGGGAAAATGATTGGCAGGAGAAATGTGTATCAGAAGAAGTTGGGTAGCTCAGCAATGAATGTAACTCATGTAACGGTATTTGAGATAAAAAGGTTAATTGCAATATTTCAAGCATTGGTTCTGCTGAGGGAGGAGCCTTGTGCATTCCTGTATTTCTCTGGGAGTGTTTAAGCACCACCCAAGAATTCACCTCTGCCCTGTGGCTGAGTGAGTGCCCCACACTGAAGCTCCATGACGGTGCCGCCAGCGTTTGTAAATCTTACAACCTGCCTCTGTTTGAAGGAAGTGACCGTGTTGCAGCATGTCTTACACAGTGTCTTTTTTTTTTTTTTTTTAATAATTTTTCTCAGGCTGCAACAACAGAGTCTATGGAATCTTTAAACCTCAAGGATAAAAGCAAATCTAATAAAAATGTGTCCATCCTGAAGACTGTTGATGATACAGATTCCAAACTGAAAGGAATAGGAAAGCCAAGAAAGTTTTCCAAGTTTAGCCTGTATCGGCAGCTGTACAGGCACCAGCTACACAACTCGGACAGCGTCAGCAGCATCGACAGCACCTCCAGTGAGCCATGCCCTTTGCTAGAAGTCCCCCTGCCTGTACAGTGTTCCTCCATAGCCAGCCGTCACACCTGTCTTTAACTTCTTTCTATAAAAGAGTAAGATAAGCAAGGTGGAAAGGTTGCTGTGTCATCCTGTTCAGCATCAAGCCATCCTGAGGCTCTGTTTGCCTCATTTTTATTGTTTTATATGCACAAAGTCATCATAACCACCACAACTCATGCTTTTGATGGTAGCAGGATGATCAAGGGTTTCTAAAGTATGTCACACTGCAAAGGAAAAAGAAAGGTATTAGGTGTGCTTTATTCTCTTCGAAGAAGTTTCATTTCGCTTCTCAGCCAGAAGTACATCAAGCTTATATCATCAAACATCAGAAATTCTCTATCTCATAAATTTATTATTCTTTGAAAATCTGTTCAAAAGCCTTGCAATTTTCTGTTGCATAGAACCTTACAACTAATATTATAGCCCTGCTAGTTTTAAAACAGTTAAGCTTGCCTTCCAGTTTAGAAAACTTGATATACTTTTTTTATTTTTGGGTTGTTAAAAAAAAGAATTTTCGACTTTCTCCAGGTTATTTTAATCACTATAGAAGCCATCAGAGTTTAATCCATGGTTTAAAACCCCACTTGAAACTCTTCTGCCCTTCCCGTGAGGCTGAGCAGGGCCTTACTGGGCCCAGCGTGGGTAAGTGGCGTGTGGGGCAGAGCCCCCTCTGGCTTCTGCTTTTGTTGCATCGTCTGCTGCATGGGCACAGTGAGTGTTTCCAGACTGGCTTTCTGTTCACACAGTTTCCACCCCATGTATATCATGGAGAGCCTTTCAGTGCAAAGCACATGATCCCTGCTGCCTCAGAGTCTGCACTCCAGAGGTGAAGATAACGCTTTCTTCATAGCCAGACAGTGCATGGGGCATACAGCTCAGTGACACCACACAAGTTCTGCAGAAGGCGAGAGGACTTACTCTGTGATAATGCAGAAGGACTTTCTGAGCAGACGACTTGTATGTTAGGCCTGGAAGCAACTTGATGGGAGTAGGTGAGGGTGGGGGACATTTCAGGTGAAGGAAGTAAGTTGAGCAAAGATGACAGTTCTTAGTAGAAAAGACGTCATTTAGCTAAGGAGCAGTTTTTTTTTATTGTTGTTTTGTTTTGGTACTGGGGCTTGAACCCAGGGGCATTCTACCTCCAAGCTACAACCCCCAGCCCTTTTTATTTTGTATTTTGAGACAATGTCTCACTAATCTGCTGAGGCTGGCTTCCAAAATGCAATCCTCATGTCTCAGCCTTCCAAGTACCCAGTTACAGGTGTGTGATGCAGTTTTTTATGTAAGGCTGTCATACCTGGGGTCCAAGGTTGGAGAGTTGGAACTTTGGTTAAAAGTCTTGAAACCTTTGAACAGAGGTATCATCTTCTACATACGATTCTACAATTCTTCTTCTCCTTTTTTTTTTTTTTTTTTGGTTCTGGGAATTGACCCTCGGGCATTCTACCTCTGAGCTATACTACCAGCCCTATTTTATTTTTATTTTGAAACAAGATCTTGTTAGGTTACTGAGGATCTTGCTAATTGCTGAGGGTAGCCTTGAACCTGTGATTCTCCTGTCTCAGGCTCTCAGAAACTGAGATTACAGATGTGTGCCACCATGCCCAGTTGTGATTCTTTAGAAACTGTACCTGATAACTTTTTGCGAGAAGAATCAGGTACTTAAGGAATGAGTCAGGCAGGGCCTAAATTATGGTAGTGGGAATGAAAAAGGATTTGGTGACTGATCTGACATAGAAATAAGTAATTACCATTTTAAACAAAAACAATAGTAAAATCATTAACTAACTTTTATTGTTCCCACAACAACCCAAGTATTTGCAGGCTCGGTAGTAATACTGTTATCTCATTGTTACAGATCAGAAAACTCAGAGGTGATAAGGAACCTGCCCAATGAAATCCCAATTTATCAATCTTCCAGGATTCAGATTTATAATTTAGAAGAAATGCAAATTACTACATTGTGACTTTTTGCCCAAAATCCACTGCCAAGGTTCTCTTGTACTGTTTAGGAGATAAGGGAGTTAGAATCTCAGCTAACATTCCTGGATGTGAGTCATTTGTGGCTGCAAGTGCCACTAAACGTGATCAACTAAGATGGACCATGTGCAGTGATTCCCAGCATTCTTTAGTTTAGGGATCTCACATTTTTTTAAAAAAATGCATTAATTAGCTATGTATAATTACTAAAGTTCTTATGTAACTGTTAAACATATATGTATTTTGTAAATCATAACACCACTGATGTACCTTTAAAAATAGAAAATGTGTGAGGAGAGGCTTATTTAGTGTACAATTAGTACTTAGTGCAGATGTGGACTTGGGGAAAACTCCCAGTGATTCCTGTGCTCCACAGATCTTCAGTGACCTGAGGTCCAGGAAACTTTGGGAAAGTCCAGAGGTTCAAGGAGGGGGTATATTAAAGGTAAAGAGTTAGGGACAGGTCTAGGAATGCCCCATAATTCCAGTGTGTGGCTTTATTGCTTTAGAACTAAAGTTAAACAAGAGATGGAGGAGCCAGGAGTGGTGGAACACTCCTGTAGTCCCAATACTTGGGAGGCTGAGACAGGAGGATCACAAGTTTGAGATCACTCTCAACAATTTAGTAAGACCCTGTTTCAAAATAAAAAATAGGTCTGGGGTGTAGTTCAATCCTTAGGACTACAGAAAAGGAAAAAAAAGAAAGAGATGGAAGGATGAAGTAGCCAAACCATGAAAGAGTCTAAATTATGACTATTAGGGTTGCTGACAATAAGATTGGGAACAAGTGGAGAAGCTGTGAGGCCAGTGCTGAATACACTAACTCAGGCCAACCTCAGGTTGAGGGGGTGATATCTACAGTGGGGATCTGACTGCACGGATGTGTTTGGTTTTTCTTTGTTGGCCCAAATATATCCTTAGGTTCTCATTAAGTTGCTGAGGCTGGCCTCAAACCCACGATCTTCCTGTCTCAGCCTCCCAAGTACTGCGATTACAGGCATGTGCCACTACTCCAGGCTATCTACTTTATATATTGAAGTTTCTCAAGATTTGTTTGAAAATAAAGGAATGTTCCACTAAAAATAATGAAGGGAATTTGGAAAGTATGGCTTTAGATTTAAATCATGGGATGACATGAGCTCACGTTACCTTTTAGGACTTGGACACAGAATCATAGTTCATTTGAAACTTAAAACTGTTAGTGAGGCCCTCAGCAATTTAGTGAGACCCTGTTTCAAAACCAAATATAAAATAGAGCTGGTGGTGTAGCTTGGAGTTACAATGCCCCTGGGTTCAATTCCTTGTTCCAAGAAATAAAAAAATCAAAGAAGAAGATAAAGGAAGGGAAGGAAGAAAGGAACGTAATACTACACATTAACTTGAGGGAGTAACTTCGTCTTCCTGAGAACGTGTTTGGGGTCAACCTCTCTGCAGAAAGGCCGCGCTAAGCGAACTCCTCTTACACCTCCCTGGTTATAGCAGACACTGTGGATTGTACAGACAAGATTACAGTGGGTTTTTAATTTTAAAAACTGCACTAAATTCAATTCATTCTGAATACAGTTAGTAGCCCCCGTAGATTTCTATAGTATATGTTTTAATTCAATAATTTTTTCTTTCAGAATTATATTGTAAGATGGAGAATTTTTTATATTAAATAATATTTTTAGTTTTAATATACTTTTATTGGTGCAGTATAGTTTCATATCATAATGTAAATCATGTTGTTAAGCTGGGCATGGTGGTGCACTCTTGTAATTCTAGTCTTGGGAGGCTGAGATAGGAGGATCAAGGTTCAAAGCTAGCCTTAGCAACTTAGTGAGATTCTCAGCAACTTAGCGAGACCCTGTTTCCAAATAAAAAATAAAAAAGGCCTGGTGATATAGCCCAGAAGTAGAAGGCTCCTGTGTTCCCTCCCCAGTACCACAAAAATAAATAAATAAAATAAAAGTCACGTTGTTAGTGACATACATGCACTTCGTGGGCTTTCCTCCCACTCAAGAGGGAGAATTTCTTATTGGCATTGCTTTCCTTGATACCATCTCTATTTAAAAATGAGGTTGAATTTTACTCCTCTTACAATTCAACCACTGTTTGCCGATCTTTTTCTTGTGAACAATATTAGACATGTGAGAAGGAAAATCATTTTTGCAATCTAATTGAGGCAGGCTGTCAAAATTGCATATCTGGTCAGAGGGTTGAGGTAGTGAGGGAAGCCATTTCTGAAGGAGCTTACTAACTGTATAGTACTTAGGACCTTAGGAATTCATCAAGACTGTAGCAGTCATTGTTTAGGCCTCCTCCACAGATTAATACAGGTCTGTGAACTCTTATCCACAATTCCCGAATCCAAATTTTTTTTTTTTTAATTAGAGACTGTAAAAATAACCAGTTTCAGTGACAACATGCCTCTAATCCCAGTACTTGGGAAGCTGAGACAGGAGGATTGGCAGGTTCAAGGCCAGTCTCAGCAACTCAGCAACTTAGTGAGACCCTATTTCAAAATAAAAGCATTAGGGGTATAGCCCAGAGGCAGAATGTCCCTGGGTTTGAAACCTCAACCCCATATATATATATATATATATATATATATATATATTTTTTTTTTTTTTTTTTTTTTTTTTTTTTTTTTTCTTACATTGAGGATCTGTATTGGAACTGATTGTTCATATAGGTAGAAGTTCATTAGCTAGAGAACAAGAAGGGAGAAGAACAGGTATTTCAGGCAAATGATATAAGGCACAGATATGGGAAATACCAGAAATACTTGTTTCAATACATCAGACATGGGTGTGGAGCGTGGTGAGTACGTAAAGGACTACGGTCTCTTAGACACAATCGTTGGGGGAAGATGTGATTCAGAAATCCTAAGGTATTGGATTTTAGAAAAGTGACACAGGAACTGTACTCTATGTTAGGTTACACTTCCAGCAGAGTTTCAGGAATACTTGGAATGTAGTGTAGGCAAGCCATTTGTATTTGTGCAACACCAAGTGGGATCAATGAAGATAATAAACACTTTCTTGTTACTTCAGGTCAGGTTTTCCTAACAAGCTATGAAAAAAAAAATGGATTTTTAGAGTTTGGGTGTTTGGGATCTTTGGTTAAGGGTCAATTTGTGTAGATTGGGCTGGTGGGATCTCTCTGTACCAATTCATGGAGGACCATGCAAGTCAGGATGAGTTACCTTCCCTCATCCATCAATGCTGGAGAATCCCTCGGGGAGGGGGTGAAGTTTTGTAAAGAGTACACAGAGAACAAGGGAGGCCCATGAGGTGGTGCCAGTGGGCCCAAGATCGAAGGGAACGGGGAAACTTTTTCCAGAAAAATCTGCAGAATTCCAAGATGATTCAGGAAGTGGAGGTAGGAAAGGGGTGAGAAGACAGTGCAGGAGAGAAGCAAAGTGACTGCAAAGTGGGACAGAAACCTCAGGGAAGGACTGGACGTCATGGGGTGCACATGAGTTTAGCACCTGATGGCCAGGTTCTAGTGGGAGATCCAGGTGAAGGGCAGTAGAAGTGACTGTAGATCTGGTACTCAAAAAAGCTAAAGCTAAGCCTAGAGGTGTGCACTTAGGAATCATATAGAAAAAGACAGGAGCCAGGTATGGTGGGCATGCCTGATATCCCAGTACCTGAGGGACCAACAGGCGGATTACAGGTTCAATGCCAGCCTCAGCAGTTTCGCAAGAACTTTAGCAACTTAGCAAGACCTTGTTTTGTTTGTTTGTTTGTTTTTTGCGGTACTGGGAATTGAACTCAGGGCCATTCTACCTCTGAGCTATACCCCCAGCCCTATTTTTTATTCTTTATTTTGAAACAGGATCTCACTAAGTTGTGGAGTGCCTCACTAGGTAGCTGAGGCTGGCTGAGAACCCGGATCTTCCAGTCTCAGCCTCCCGGATGCTGGGATTACAAGCGTGCGCCACCACGCCCGGCTTGAGACCTTGTTTTAAAAATAAAATATAAAAAGGGCTGGGGATGTAGCTCAGAGGTAGAATTCCCCCAGATTTAATCTGAAAGAAAGAAGAAAGAGAAAGAAAAATGAATGAATGAATGAATGAATGAATGGAGGAAGGGAGGGGAAAAACTTAGGAGGAGACTGTATTAGGGAGCAGGAACCAGGAAGGAAGGTGGAAAATTGAAGAAGGGAACCCTTGGAAGCCAAGAGATGAGGAATGAAGGAGGAGGGCATGGCCAGGCCGGAAGATGCAGGTGGGCAGGAAGACACCCTATCAGAGGAGAACTCAGCAGCCAGCATCTGGGGGGGACAGAGCAGGCTGTGGGAAGTTGGCCTGGCAGACTGCAGGTTGAGCAGATGCAACCCCAAACTCACTTGGGAGCCAGATCTGGCCTAATGAGAGCTGAGTCCTGGGTTGCTGCACAGATGCTCGGCCTCCCCAGCACTTGGTGCCATAGCTAGTTCTCAGCAGTACTCTAGGCCTTGGCTCTGAACAAAAACAAATTTGAACTGTGAGCGGCTGAACTCAGTTAATACCAAGATAATTTTCTGAGACCAGTAACTTGTTTTGTTTTGTGTGGCTCTCATAAAGATAATAGCCAGCTGTTAGGTAAAAATTAATTAATTATTATTATTATTTTTTTTTGCGGTACTAGGGATGGAACCCAGGGGCATTCTACCTCCAAGCTATACCCCCAGCCCTATTTTTTATTCTTTATTTTGAAACAGGGTCTCACTAAGTTGCGGAGTGCCTCACTAGGTAGCTGAGGCTGGCTGCGAACCTGGATCCTCCAGTCTCAGCCTCGCAAATGCTGGGATTACAAGCGTGCGCCACCATGCCTGGCCTTAAAAATTAATTTTTAAGCAAAGTATATGAGTATCTATGTAAAACCTTAGCTTAGTGTCTCAGTAGATGAAAAGAAAGTGTGTGTGTGTGTGTGTGTGTGTGTGTGTGTGTGTGTGCGCGTGTGTGCATTCTTTTAATTTGGAATTTGACCCATGACTTATCTCATTCTATGTCCACCTTCTATTTTCTTTTTCATCTTTATTTCTTTTAACAATGTGCCACTGTTACTATAAAGAGGCCCCAGGTGAGCAAGCCGACTTACCAGCGCTTTGCCTGTCTTTTTTTTTTTTTTTGCGGTACTGGGGATGATTGAACTCAGGGCCATTCTACCTCCGAGCTACCCCAGCCCTATTTTTTATTCTTCATTTTGAAACAGGATCTCACTAAGTAGCTGAGCTGAGGCTGGCTGTGAACCCAGATCCTCCAGTCTCAGCCTCCCAAATGCTGGGATTACAAGCATGCACCACCATGCCCGACTTGCCTCTCTGTCTTAATCAGCAGAAAAATAAATTACTGGGAGAAGTCAATAGAAGTCTGTTTTTAACATCAGTTTTGTTAACTTTAGCAGTATAAGCCATTTTTCTTTTATAGAAAATTTCAGTAACCTTTGGAAGGTTAATTATTCAGTTCAAGCTGTGTGTAGCGATTGTTTAAAAACATTTCTTCTGCAAATATTAATTGATTTCCCCCTCGAGGTCAGGACAGTAAGGGGATAGAGGCCCTCCTTCAAGGAATTTATAGACTATTGTGGAGCAGGGGGTACCCTTTTACAATTGCATCAGAGAGTCAGAGTCTTTGGGAGTGCAATTCCTCATGAGATGCTAGCAGTGGTAGTGACTGCTCTCCCTACACTGGGATCAGGAGGTCTCTCTAGGGCAGGTGACAGTGTGGTTCCTGAAGGATGACTTGGAGATCAGGCCAAGGGGAAGGAAGGACATTGTGGGCAGAAGAAATAATGTGTAGAGTAAGCAGAGGCAATGCTGACCAGGGCTGTCAAAATACAGTGAAAAATGTAGCATACTGGAGTCTCGGGCCGGGGATAGGGGCCAGGACCACAAAGACAGATTGAAACCAAGTTTGGGAAGATCTTTCTATGCACAGGAACACTTAGGCTTGAACCTCCTGCAAACAGTAGGTGATCCTAGAAAGGTTTTAAGCAATGAGTTTGCACTTAACAAAGTTCTGGGGCAGCATAGTGGCAGTAAGGTAACCAGTCCAGCCCTCTCATTGGCTACGTCAAGGAGTACCATTTATTCATTCAGCATTTTTTTCATCCCATGTGTGTTTGTCAAGCGCCTCTTTTGTGCCAAGCGCCATGTTTGTAGTTTGTAGTTCTGCTGTGTTCCTGCTTCACCATCTTCATTTAGATCATTCCCTAAACTTACAATTTAACTCAACGAATTAATAGCAGTCCCATAAAGCTCTTTGTGAAATGCTACAATAGATTGCTGCTTCCGTGCCTCTGTTGTAAGCTTGTCTGTTGGTGTTATATTTTTTGTGGATGCCTTTTTTGATTTTAGGAAATATAGAATGGTAGAGATCAAAAGATCTTAGCTCTCATTGGAGGCCAAGCTCTTCCTTCTGTTGGGGGTGGGGGGGGGGGACTGGGGATTGAATCCAGGGGCATTCTACTTCCGAGCTACAACCTCAACCCTATTTTTTATTTTTAATTTGAAACAGAGTCTTGCTAGGTTGATGAGCGTCTCACTACTTGCTGAGGCTGTCCTTGAACCCGCAATCCTCCTGTCTCAGCTTCCCAAGTACTAGGCTTACAAGCATGTACCACCATACCCAGCTCCAACTTCTTCCTTTTAAACATAAGGGATTTCTGACCCCAAAAGGTGAGGCTCCATGTCATTTAGCTAGTTAATTCCACAGCTGGAACATGGTTCTCTGTAAATAGGAGGTTCTTTCTTTTTGAGGTGCAGAATGCAGGAATGACACCTTAGATGTGTGCCACATAGCTGAGGAGGGGAGTGTCCTGGCTTCTCTGGTGCCCACATGGCTCCTGGATCTCCACCCTCACCTGGCTCCATCACTCCCTCATAGCTCATAGTCCCTTCTACTTCTGAGTTACATCCCCAGCTATTTTATCTATTTATTTACTTATTTTTGTACTGGAAATTGAACTCAAGGGCTCTATCTCTGAGCTACACTCTCAGCCGATTTTATTTTGAAACAGGTCTTGCTGAGTTGCTGAGGGCCTCACTAAATTGCTGAGGCTGACCCCAAACCTACGATCCTCCCGTCTCAGCCTCCTAAATACCAAGATTACAGGTGTGCACCACCCTGTCCAGCACCAGTTCTTTATTTGCAGTTAGCTCCATGATTGGTTCTTCCAGTGATCTCATGAGAATAAGCTGCTCAATTCCCTGAAAATGTTTCATTGTCTGATGACAATCCTGGTCATGGTTTCAACTGCCCACTAAGAATAAACTTGTGAGCCAGGCATGATGTTGCATGCCTGTAATCCCACTAATTGGGAGGCTGAGACAGGAGGATCACAGGTTCGAGACCAGCCTCAGTGATGTAGTGAGACACTCAACAACATAGCAAGACCCTGTTTCAAAATAAAAAATGTAAAAGGGGGTGGGGATGTAGCTTGGAGGTGAATACCCCTGGGTTTAATCCCTAGTACCAAAACAAAAACAAAAACCCAAATACAATAAAATAAACTTGTGAGGGTTATAAAACCTTGTCAGCCCACAGCCTCTAATCAAATGGACATGTGCTGCACTAGTTATGAGTCTCAAGAAGAGACGTTTAAGACATGCTTAGGTGTTTAGTAAGTGAGGCGAGTCTCCCCTCTGAAGCCCATGGAAGCCACAGTCTCTGAGCGGGTCTCCCTGCCTTGCAGATACCGGCTCCATCCGAAGTGTGCACACAGGTGTGGGCGAGCTACATGGGGAAACCAGGTTCTGGCATGGGAAGGACTACTGCAATTTTGTCTTCAAGGACTGGGTTCAGCTTGATAAACCTTTCGCTGGTGAGTACCATGGTAGTAGGATGGAGATTCTATTTCATCTTTTACTTTTAAGCATTTCAACAAGTCTGCATGAGAGTAATCTGTCTTTTGTTTTGCTTTATTTTTAAAAATTTGGTAAAACTTTGAGGACCTAATTTAGTCATATACATAAGGACTGTGTAGTTTCAAGAGAAAAGAACATGAAATAGGGCTGATCTCTCTGAAACTTTTAGGTTTCCTAATAGTCTTCCTTTGATCATTTTTTATGATTGTTCTGCCTATCTATCTTCCAGGATTAGATTGGTATGTTTTCATATTATCTCTGTGCTTCTCTGTCTAGGTAGAGATGGCAGTGCATATGTAGCATAAAGAAGAAAAATATGCTAAGTACACAGACTTAAATGGTTTGCACCAACCCACATCTTCCCTCATCTAGGGATTAGTACTGATTGAAATGGAAACACGTTTGAGGAAGGTGCATGGGGGACTGTGGTCTTCAACACAAGGTGCACATTTCCCTTGGCCTTAGTAATGATGTTGTTCTACCCAAGCCAGGAAATATTCTCATAGTGGGTATTAACACATTGCCTTTTACACGTTATAGTTGGGGTCAGAGGGCATCTGAAGCACAGAAATTATTGAGAGATGCTTGCCTGGTGTCCCGGGCAGATTTCATTGACAGGTACTCCACACCCCGGATGCCCTGGCATGACATTGCCTCTGTGGTCCATGGGAAGGCGGCTCGTGACGTGGCTCGTCACTTCATCCAGCGCTGGAACTTCACTAAGGTACTGTGTGTTGTTATCAAGATTCAGCCCACATGAAGAGAGCCATTCCCCGTTAGAGGAAAAACCCAGAGGGTTGGAAAGGGAGCCACAACTGTAAAACCATTTGCAGTTGTGTGTGGTGTTGTCAGAGCTCTCGAGCGTCTGTACATTAAAAAAAGAAAGAAAAGAAATAATGCTGGGAGCACTGGCACATACTTGTAATTCCAGTGACTCAGGAGGCTAAGGCAGGAGGATTTCAAATTTGAGGCCAGCCTGGGCAACTTAGCAAGTCCCTGTCTCAAACAAACAAACAAGCAAATAAATTAAAAATAAAAATTTTTTTAAAGGGGGGGGGGTGCTCAGGGTGTAGCTCAGAGGTAAAATGCCCCTAGGTTCAATCCTCAGTACTACAATAAAATAAAGTATGCAATTTTAAATCCAGAAAACCTTTCCAGGTATTTAAGCTAAATAAGTAATATAAAAAGGTAATTTAGTGGTGGCGCACACTCATAATCCCAGTATTTGGGAGGCTGAGACTGGAGGATCCGGGTTCTTGGCCAGCCTCAGCTACTTAGTGAGGCCCTTTGCAACTTCGTAAGACCCTGTTTCAAACTAAAGAATAAAAAATAGGGCTGGGGATGTAGCTTGGAGGTAGAATGCCCTTGGGTTCAATCCCCAGTACTGCAAAAAAAAAAAAAAAAAAAAAAAGGTAATTTATTTTGACATTGCTTCTAATAATTCTAATAAAAATAGATAACTGGAATACTCATTAATAAGAATTTGTTAAATTATGATTCTTCATATTATTTTACTATAAAGTTGTTAAAAACATTGTAGTGCTAAGTTGCTCTGGTAAGATATTTACAACACGGTAAAAAATTAGTTTATAAAATGATAGTCCCATTCTTACAATTATATACCTCTATAATTGTAGATTATACTTAATCATTTTTTACAAATGTAAAACAATGCATGCTTGCTAGAAGGTAAAAGAAGGAAATATAGGAAATAGAAAGCAAAAATAAATATTCTATAGCCTTTTACTTCACAATGTCCACTAATTTTTCTTTTCTTAACTGTTTTGTAGTGCTAGGGATGGAACCTAGGGCCTCTGTGCATGCTAACCAAGAGCTCTGCCACTGAGCTACATCCCCAGCCATTTTTTTCTTTTCATTTTTTTTTTTAATTTTTTTATTGTAGTAATTCGTGCAATATAGCATACATCTTTGTTGCGTACGGATTGTTAACAACATATTTGCACACAGTTGTCATTTGACCCTTTCCCCAACTCCCACCCCAATCCCCTCCCCTTCCCTCCCCCTCAGGTTCACTTTGGTGAGTGACCTTGATATGATTGTGTAATTACATCACGTGCTTGAGGGCGTCCCTCTGCCCCCTGCGTCCACTACAGTTAAATCAACTTCATTGCTTATCGAGGATCTCTCCTTTTCATCTGGAGATCCTCTTATGTCACATCCCCTCCCTAGC
>PVLC010024512.1:0-24558 GCA_004027655.1 Graphiurus murinus | reverse complement strand
CATCATGGTAGGAGATGACCTATGCTAGGACCCAAGGTAGGAGTTTACCTCCCTCTCAGCACTAGGTGAATGAGGGGGCAGTGAGGATGTGTGGCACAGGAGCACCTGGTGTGGATGACAGAACTTGGATCCCACGAGTATTGTAGTCTTGCTAAGTACTTTGTCTTCATCTTAAGAGCAATGGGAAACCACTTAAAGGTTTTTAATAATATATACCATATAAATATGTATGTAAGAAATACATATTTAAAGACTGTTCTCTCTAACCACAATGTTGGAGAATTGATTGAGAGAAATAGTGGATTGCATACAGAAGAGTTTGTTCCTGCTATTTCACTGGTGCTGTTTGCAGAATATTTTCTTGCTGAGCTCCTTTAATATTGATTGGGAAAAAAATAGACAACTTTTAAAATTTATTTACACTTTACAAATGCAAAATGATGTCAAGTGTGGGCATGCATGCCTAAGATAGGAAGATCATAGGTTCCATGCCTCAGTACACAATAACTAAGCAAAACCCTTTCCCAAAATTATACTAAAAATTATAAAAAGTATTGGGGCTGTATCTCAGAGGTAGAAACCCTTGGATTTAATCTTCAGTAACACACACACACACACACACACACACACACACAAACGTGCACACAAAAAATATAGATGTTAAAAACTGTAAGATTATGTTAAAGTTTACAGTTCCATTATTTTGAGTTAAGCCTCCTCCTGAACATGATTAACATAATGGAATCATTTTGAAATGCATATTCACGAAATGCAAGTCGATGAGTCTTTACATCTATTAGGCTGCTAAAGCAATTGTGGTGAAGAGTGTTTGTTTTTCCATGCTTTAAAGAAAACTTCAATAGAAACATACTACCTGTTAAAATAGCAAGAAATCTTATGAAAACAGAAAATAAACTTAGTAATGACATTTCAGCCATTACAGTCTGTGGGTAGTGTTTGTTACAAGGGAAAGAAAAATTGTAAATAACTCGATAAAATTGTGAAAGATAAATGCGGGACTTAGATGAAGTGATTTTAATGTATTTCCTTAGTACTCCTTTTATGTTTCTTTATAATAAATGGGTAAGCATTTGGACTTGTGAAAATTAGAAATTGTGTAAGATAACTTAGAACTTAGGAAATTTATTCTTTCTTTAGGAGGCATGCAAAAAGTGCTTATGGTTGTATGAGAAAATAAATTAAACAAAACCAGACACTTGTGTTTATGCTATGGATCTTAAAAATAAACCTTCCTTTAAAAAATTGTAGAGTTATAAACTTTAAATCATTTATCATTAAAAGCAACATAAACTGTTGAAACTTGTGTCATTTTCCATGTCTGCCAGGGTCCATTATTGTTTTTGGACAAAGCATACCGAAACTTTACATTTAGACCTGTGTTATCCATATTCTGTCCACTTAAGGCTATAAAATAATTAGACTTAAAAAGATTTAGCCCACTAAGATTTTTGCTTTCTGACAAAACATTTAACTTCCTGCATCCTTTTAAAGGTGCTAAAGATCAGAATCTTTTGGAGATTGGTTTTAAAATTGCAGGTAGTGCTAAAATCTGGAACATGGTCTATATGGCTTCCTACCTTTTCGCCTTTGCCTCTTTTTCGTATGCCATTCCTTACTTTATTTCTTTACTATCACATAAAAAAGAATTATACTTAATACTTCCATGCTCCTGCACATGGTGTTGCCTCTGCCAGAAAATGACTTTTCCTCCAACTCTCATTTCATGATTCAGGACATTTCTCAAGCATCATCTGGCTTGAAACTATTTCCAAACAGCGCTACCCGCTGGCCTGCTTGGAAATAGCAAATCTTCTCTTTTCCTGCTTGCCTGCCTTGCACATCCCTTAATACTGTATTGAATAATTAGGTTGCATGAGGAAGATCTATGTCTATTCATTTTTTTCATTAAGTATTTTTAGGGGATATGATTGTAAATATTATCAGGCTAATACATGTTTGTACATCCTCATTCCAAATCAAGTTCTAAAGGTATTAAGAGAAGTAAAATTCACTGAACTTGTCCTCCATCCTATAATCCTTTCCACCCTATTATTTAAGTCTGTTCCAGGGAGATAACTCTTTTTGACTGTTTTTGTCCTACTTATAGTAAACTGTCTGAATGATATGCTCATACACTTAAAAACAAAACAAAATACTTCTAACATTGTTATTTGACTAACCTATATAGAAGACGAGGAATGAGTTTTTGTTTTGTTTTGTGTATGTAGGTGTGTGTGGTTGTTGTTTTGTTGTGTTAAATGTAGAGAAAAATCTGTAACCAGCATCTCCAAAATAAAAGTTGAATGTAGCAGTGTTAATAAGCCCATAGAGCAGAAAATTTAAACTTATGTATCTAAACGAACTAATCTCTCAAATGGGAATTTAAGATTTGAATGGATTCTCCTCTTCCACCATTATTAGTGACTACAGTAATTCGTTGCATCCCTTGACATTAAGGTGTGACAATTTTCCAGCTATACAATATGTTGAACATAACCCATTACTGTTTTTTCTTGTAACCTGATATTCTGTTTCAGTTTAGAATAATTGCCTATTAGGACTATGATATCATTCTTATTCTTAAATTGTTTTATTTATTTTCACATTTCTGGATTAGTTATGATGTTACTTGGATTCTATGTCACTTCTTTTTTTCACTATGTAAGAATATGTCCTTAATTAACTTATAAAGAATACAGGTAAGGGAAATAAACTGTTTTGTTCTTAACATCTAAAACTATTTTAATTTGTACTTACATGCATTGATGATTTAGTAGATATAGAACTGGGGTTGCATTGATTTTCTCCAGAGCTTTTGAAGTTACTGGAAAGAATCTTTCATCCTCCGTTCTTCCTGAAGACACTGTGATGATAATTTTACTTTCATTTCTCTCTGGGTGTCCTATGTCTGTTTGCTAAGTGATTGGCTTAATTTCCTTCTCATTCATTCTGATCCACACCCTGTTGGCCAGTTCCATGTGAAATTCCATTTCTGTTATCAATAATGGACATTTTTTCTTATTTCTTTGATTAAGGCTACTTCACATTTTCTCTCTTTTCTATTTCTAGAGCTCCTTAATCTGTCACTAAAGCTCCAAGATTGATTTTTGCTCCACGTCTTTCGACTTTTTTCTTGTATTTTAACTTTTTAAAATAGTTTTGCCTTATTGTTGAGAATATTTCTTAGATTTTATTTTTGTCGTCTAGCCTATTTAGTAGCTTTTCTTTAATTCAAAATATATCTTTGATATTACAAACACAGTTTTATTTTCTCATTGTTATTTCTTTTCTTTTTTTTTTTTTTTTTTTTTTTAATTTTGAAATGGGGTCTTATGAAGTTGCTGAGTCTAGCCTGAAATCTTGGATCTTCCTGTCTCAGCCTCCCAAGTATTGAGACTATAGGCATGTGACATCACGCCCAGCTCAGACTGCTTATTTGTTTTTAAATATTACTGTATTTTTTATTTAGAGATCCAGTATATTTTCAAACATCTCTAAATACATTAATTAGATTTACTAAAAATTTCTCTTAGTTCACTAATAATAGCATCTTTATCTTCAGTATTGCTCTGGCCATTCATTTGGTTTTTCTATTTCATCTTGTAGACCCTCAAATATCTCCTGATCCTCATCATATGTTCTCATTCTACAGATGTTTTAGAGTCTTTTCTTTACATAAGACAAGTGAGGATGATGACTGAACGTTCTGAATATGTCACATGGGGATGTGAGATATTAGGGTATCAGATAGAGGGTCGCTGGTAGCTCTGAACCTATTTTCATCACTCTTAATGGAAAAAAATGAAGAGCTTTATTCTGTTTCCACAAACGATACTCAAAGCCTTCTTCTTATCCAAAGACATTATTCAATTCCCTTACAGCAAGAATATCAGTTTTTCCTTAGGGTATGAGTTATTAGCAAGTTGCCAATCTCATTGCACATGAACACATGGAACTATTTAACACAATCTGTTCCCCTGTGAAATACAGCAATTCAGCATTGCCCTCTCTAATGTATGCATTACTTCCTACTCCCACCTGCTCTGGATCCAACTTGCAAACTTGGAATCTTTCTGGGACTTCATCAATGCTTTTTCCACCTTTTCATTAATCTTTCCACATATTCAGAAAATTATCTGGCTATTTTATTTGCTACCCCAAGAGAGTTTTCTGAATTTATTGCTATTTTTAAATCTTATTTAAGATATGATTTGGAGAGAAAGATATTTAATGCATATGCTCAGTCCCTATTTTATTTATTTTTTGTAGTACTAGGGATGGAAGCCAGAGGCATTCTACCTCCAAGCTATACCCCCAGTCCTATTTTTTTATTCTTTATTTTGAAACAGGGTCTCACACTAAGTTGCGGAGGCCTCACTAAGCAGCTGAGACTGGCCGCGAATCCAGATCCTCCCGTCTCAGCCTCCCAAATGCTGGGATTACAAGTGTGAGCCACCATGCCCGGCTTTGCTCAGTCCCTATTAAGCTATAAATACATATTTATTCTCAATGTTTTATAAAATACTAAGCTAAAAATATATGTACAATAGTCAAATAGTTATTGAGTCCAATTGAACACAGAAAAATAATACAAATTTATTATTGTTTTATGTTGCTTTGGGAAAAAAAAATTATTATTTACTATTGAATATTTACTTTCTTCATGAAGTTTAACTATGAATGACAGTCATTATTTATATTAAATATATTTTACTTCCAGAGAACAGGGTATAAATTAACATTTGTATGTGTATCACCAAAGGAAACAACACAATACCTCACCAACACTTTATCCTGTGTCATGTCAAAAAAAGTTGAAAAAAAAAGCTTTCAGTAAAAACATTTTACTGAAATGTAGAAGTTCCATCTTCTACATTTACCTCCCAACAAGGATGATTACGTGTGTACGTGTGCGTGTGTGCGTGTGTGTGTGTGTGTGTGTAGTTAAATATGTCATATATATATATATATATATATATATATATATATATATATATATGTTGTTGCTGTGGTTTGTTTTTTTCTTTGTTTCAGAAGTTGCTTGTTCTTTTGGAATGTCTTTTCTCATTTACTTTGTAAAAGAAACAGCTTTTTTAGGGGTCATATTGAAATCCTATGTTTTTCAGCCTCTTCCATCTAGGTAGTATAATTTGGGGTGGTGAGGTATAAGCATACAAAATGCAGTACTTCGGAAATATCTCATTAAAAAGGAGAAGCTGTGCCTTTCACACCTTTTCCCATATCTCCCTGTGTGTATCTGTATACACAGGACTCCAGCATAAACTTGGATCTGAAAACAGAGGTCACAACCTAAGTCTAGCATAGCAGAAAGTTGGAGAATGAATACCTGACAATTTAGGTCAAGGTCTTACTTATCATGGATTGCTCCCCATTATTTACACCATATACCCTACAAAATATACCAAAGACAAGGAGAATAAGTAAGAGTCAGATAATAATACAATTGTATTATTATGATATTTGAAAGGTTTCAGACTGCAGAGAAGACGTGTTTAGTTGGTCTAGGTGGTAAAGAGAACTTCGGAAAAATGTGAAAATCTTCTGTAATTGACTGATTTGCTCCATCTCTAATTAGCAATAATATCCTTAGGGAAATAAAGGCAGTTCTAGTATTCTAAGGTAAATCTGGTCATCCTTTTAGAACCATCATTTAGTGTTAAGCACCTGAGCAACTCCTGCATATTTGTCCCTGGGCCTTTGACCTCAAGAAAGGTCAGAGTTACCCTAGCTTTGTATGTGTGTGTGTACCTCTGAGCTACACCTGCACCTCTATTTTATTTTTATTTTGACACAGGGTCTCACTAAGTTTCTGAGGGCCTTGCCAAGTTGCTGAAGCTGGCTTTGAAACTGGGATCCTCCTGTCTGAGCCTCTCAAGTATTGGTATTATAAGCGTGCCTGGCTATACCCGGCTTCACTCTTACTTTTTAACCTTCTTATAGATTATGTTTATTTTTACTTTTTGACAGTGCTAGGGATTGAATTCAGAGCCTGGTGCAGGCTAGGGAAGTGTTCAGACACTGAGTTACAGCTCCTACTCCTCTTATAGATTGTTTTTTTGTAAATAAATGTCAAAGCAGAGTTACAAAAATTGTGAAATAATTAAAATGTTTCCATTTACATATTTCCGAACAAAAGCCCAATTCAGTATAATTTGTTCACAATATTTTTCCATACATTCCAATTCATGTGCTGTATCTAACAAGTCCTGCATTCTAGCAACAGAATGCAAAGTTGTATGCTACATGATGAAGAACTATTTATTTTAATCCTGTCAGTAGATCATCGAGGTAGATATATATTTTTTAAAAATTTGTTATAATGTCAGATGTGGAAGCCAAGGATATGAATTGTGCCCAGGATAAATAGGCCCTCCTGTCTTAGTGATGGAATTTCCTCGTTGTTAACTCACCATTGTTTGCATCTGTCAAGCTTCTATTCATTCCCTCCTGAGAAAGATCTGACTGGTCTGTCAGTTGCTGTGCCTTGTGTTGTACCTCTGTTGAGGAAAGCTGTCCTGTCCCTCAGTACTCAGGTTCAATTGCTGAGCGTGGTCAAACACTGTAGGGGAGGTAGTGCTTGTACCCATCTCTTCCTCTTGGTAGAAATTTATTTGGCCCCCGTTCATTTCTGTTTTCATTTCTTTACCATTAATACTATCTACTTAGAATATGGTTATTTTTCACAAATCAAATTTAAAGATCTTAGGAGAATTCACAAATTTTCTTTTAAAGGTTTATGTTGGAGTTAAACTTTTCCTCCTTTGGTTTTGTAATTGAAATTCTTGTGGTGAAGAATTGTTGATGAGGGGACCCTAGAGACAGATTCACTCAAATTGAAAAAGGTGTTTGCTGTTTTAAAGGCAATTGAACTCTATATTATGTTTATTTAGTTAAATAAGTAGGATTTAGAAAACTTCTAAGTATACTTAGAGTTGTATGAACAAATATTTAAAGGTAAATATATGTTTAAGCTCTCTTGGTTGTTTAGGAATTCCAATGCAATATTTTGTGCACCACTTTGGAGTGAGGCTTTAAGAGTCAAGCAACATAGGAATAGGTTGTAAAGTCTCAAGAAAAAAAAAAAAAGCCTTGATTTTTCTTTGATTAATCCATTTCTGTATATCTTTCTGGACCATCTGGGATTAGTGGAGTTGGAGACTTCAGAAATCAGACCCAAGTCAGGAAGTTGGGAGAGATGGAAATAAAGGCAGGAAATTACTTTTCTCTGGGTCCACACTTATTTGATCCCTTTACTAAGCAAATTTTTATTGAATAGCAACTCTCTGAAATCACTGTGCTCTCTGCCAGAGATAACAGATAGAAAGATATGTTTACATAGTCTGCAGGGAACACAAGCAATTTGAGAACATTAGGCAATTGTTTGATGAAGGGGCATGGAATGGTGGGAGCATACAAAATGGAGCTCTTATTTTATTTTATTTTTTTTACGTTAAGTAGATCTATATTTCCTTCATTCTACTCTAACAACACTCCTACAATGTATTTATTTTTATTCTTTATAGTTTAAGGTTTATACAAGTAATATATACTGAATTTTGATTTCCACAAGCAAGTTATATTATATATACTCCTTTAACTTCTTATAAATCTGCTTCTCTTTTAAGAAAATGGTTAGTATATTTTCCCAGATGTGAAAGCCTTAATTTCATGTAATTCTTAAGTCACATTTACCATTAATCCTAATTATTCTATTATTTAATCATAGTTTCTTTGTATGTGTGACTAAGAAAAGTTTCCTGGAATCCTCCAACACAAAACCCAATACTATTCTCTCATTAAAATTCTTTGTTTCATTTCCATAGCAAAGTCCTCCAAAAACTTGAGCAGCCACAATTACTTGGACAGATGATCCAATTTCAAGTTTAGGATACACATTTTTCTTTGATTTTTGATGTAAAAGTGTGGGTGTTCTTAGATGTATGACTGATATCATGCCATCTTCTCGCCTCTAGATATCTACAAAAAATAAAAAATGTCCCTCCAGTCCTGGAGGGACAATTGATTTTGTTTTCAATTTAAGTCCATCATCCCTATAGTTACTGTTCATTTAGTTGCAAAATGATGCTTTGGAATAGCTTAAGCAGAACAGGGACATGCAATCATAAAAATACAGTGGATTCTTTGTCTGGGTGATTTACTCATCTATCACTTGGTTATAATGAAGTCTAACTGGCCAAGTAAATAAGCCCCACAACCTTCAATATGTTTTCTACAAGGCATATGTAGAAATTGCTTCCTTTATTTTGTCCTAACTTTATTTAACTAGTGTTAAATATTTATTATTTAGTCTTTTAAAAGGTGTTCCTGCCATTTGTCTACAACATGAATAGAACTAGAGGATGTTATTCTAAGTAAAATAAGCTAGCAAAGAGGGAAAAATGGATAAAATCTTTTAAAAATGAAATATCTAATGATAGAGGATAAAACAATGTTTACCAGGATCCGTGGGGAAGGTAAGGAAAGATATAAATCAAAGGATACAAAGTAGTAAATGTGTAGGATGAACAAGTCAAAAATCCAGTGTGCAGCATGAAAATGATAGTTAATAATAGTGTATTGCATTCAGGATTTTGTTAAACAGGTAGATTATAGCTGTGTTTGCCACAGGAAGGAAAATGGATAACTATGTGATATAATGTATTTATTGATTTGTCCCACTATAGGAACCATTTTATTCTATGTGCATCTTATAACATCATGCTGTATACCTTAAATATAAACAATAATACTTATTTTAAAAAATGTTTTTCATTATAAAATATTTGACACATGCCAGATAATTAAAATAAGAAAATTAACTCTGACTTAGGAAGTGTTAACATTTTCTCACAATTACTTTATATCAAGTTTTTGTAAAATTTAATATTTTGGCTATATAGGTGATGCCTCCAATATCAGTATCTCTTCTCCCTTACCAAGTTTGATATGTATATATATTTATTATTTATTTATTTTCATATTGTATAAACTAAAATCTGTGTTTCTATATAAACAACATATACGTACTGGATACATCTTATAGATTTTAAAACTATTCAACCTTAGGTTTTTGAAATTTGTCCCGGCTGACACAAAGTTAACTTGACTCATTTTAACAACTCTATATTTACCTACCTATCATTTACTAATGTGTATTGAGGTGGTCTCCAGTTTTTAGCCACAAAAAAAAAAAAAAAAACACTGTGAGGAACATGTTTGTATTTCTTGAGCCTTGTAAACATATGTCCCCAAGGCATGCTACACTGCGTTCCTAAAAGAACTATGCCAAAGATATGGACTTTATCTAATTTATAAGACACTGGTAAAAAAAAAAAATCAGCACACTGACTTAATTTGCATTTATATTGGCAATATATAAAATTTCCCTTTATGCATATCATCACCAACAGTTGGGATCATCAGACTGTTTCACTCTTACTTAACCATTGTTGGAAGATGCTCTCTTATTTTCCTTCAGTTTCCTAAATTACTGGTCAGATTGGATATGCCTCATGCCATTTGGAGATTTGCTGTTCATCTTATGTGGATTACTTGTGCATAACTTTCTTTTACAACTTTCTTGTGCATGTGGCAGGGTACTTACAGCAACATGAGCTTTCAAAACTGTTCCATTCCCTTATTCACCTCAGTTGGTATTGACACTATATTATTTCCTTAAGAAAGAGTTAGACCAAGACTTTTTGCTGGTTATTAATATAGCTGCATCAGATTTCATTTGATTATTGATGTGATATTTCTTATTTCTGTCACTTTATATTCAGTCTGCTTTTGTCTCCCTTGTACATAAATCACTTTTAAAATAAGTTATTTCAATCTAGTACAGTTTTTTATTATTATAAATGTGTTGAAATTATTTAATCTATGCGGCAATTTTTATTCAGTGTTTTTTCTTCTTAGTTTTCTAATTTTCTTCCTTTTACAGATTTATTGAATTTTCCACACTCATCTTTTATTCCTTATGTGATTTTGGAAGTTATCCTTAAGTCTATTATTTCAGTAGTTGCCATAACATTTTGCACATATAATCTTGAATTAATATTGTCTAAATTCAATCAATATCAAATATAGTGATTTTTTCCTCAAACACAAAGGAATACATTGAGGTCTTAAAATGCTTTGACTTTATTCTACAATCAAACCTATTTTTCTGGCTTTCTTAGTTTCATAGTTTATTTTGATTATTTTTATTTTATTTTATTGTGGTACTGGGGATGGAACACAGGGGCATTCTACCTCTGAGATACACCCTTAGTCCTATTTTTTATTCTTTATTTTGAAACAGGGTCTCACTAAGTTGCAGAGGGCCTCACTAAGTAGCTGATGATGGCCGTGAACCCGGATCCTCCTATCTCAGCCTCCCAAGTACTGGGATTACAGGTGTGTGCCACAATGCCTGACTATTTTCATATTTTTATACCTCATTCAAAACTAGCCATAAATGTATTATTGGTATTATTGTTTTGTAATTAATTTATATTTTGTCTTATTTATTAATTCCTATGTGCATCTATGCCCTTTGCATTCTAGTGCCTTCTTGTAATTTTTTTTTTTTTTTTACTTTTCAGTGAATTGCCGTATCAGTACTATCAGTCCTGAGCAGTAAGAAATGCAATGCCTTAGTCTTTATTAGATGAAAATGTCTACTTCTCTCACTTTTCCATAAAATTTAAAGTATATAACAATTCAACTTGTCCTCATTCAGTATGAAATGTATTTCTAAGTCATATTGAGGTGTCTTTTATTTGTATCAACATCTCTATTTTGGCTAATGTTTGTTATTTGGGGTTCTTTTTTGCTGTAAAGATTTTGTTATTGCTTTACAGTGTTCTGTAGTTTCACTGGGTATGTGTGAGTGAGGGTTAGTTTAAAATTCTGTTTACATTAACTAGAGCGTACTCGCGTACTCTGGGTACATGTATATAAGAACTGACTCATTGTCTCTCTGAACACTGCTTCTCTTATTTCTGAAACTCATTTTAAAATATGTGGTGCCTTATCACAAGACTGAAGGACACTCAGAGTCCTGTGACTGCCCTCTCCAACCTCCCATATCACAGTGCCCTTCAGTGACAGGTGTCTAAGTGGCTCACACTCAGGCACTCTCCTGATCAGAGGACCTTCATCAAGCTCTTTCCTGAGGAGACCCTTGAACCAAGACTCCTCTGCCTGTTATCTCCAGCTCACCTTTCAGGAGGGCTTCACCCACCTTTCTCATGGAGTCCTGTTCTCCTTCTATCAATTCCATATGTTTTCTAGCACTTGGGCAGCTGCACTTCTATTTTTACTTGTTTGAGGATGGAGTTAAAGTCAGGCTCTTTCATTAGATTCTCTTCTCCATGCTGTTCTGTTATTGTATTTCATTCTCTTGGCATTTAATAAGCTCACAAGAAGTGACAATGTAGAAACAAAACCAGGCAGGGACTATAAACCCATCAAAGTTGTGGGCAATATTTTTCCATCTCTGAAAGTCAGCTTTACTTTCCACAAAGTAGATAAATTTTCTTTCCTTTGATCAAGATATTTAAAATGATAAAAGGCTTGGGATAGATAGCTCTCCAGGTAAATAGTACACAGTACCCATGGGCCATGACTATTCTTCTGCATTTTCATTCATTAGCTGCCCTTCCCACTTTAATTTTGATATATCTAACTTAGAACTAGAGAATGTGCCACTAACTCTGCTCATTTATGGGTAATTTTTTTCCAGAATATTTCTTCTAGGATATTTGGTCAAGTTTAGTCAAGTAATAACATCTTCAAAAGTCAACAAGAAAGAAAATGCTTTTGCTCACACTTGAACTGAAGAAACAATCCTCAAGACATTTACTTAACAAATATATTCTGAGCCTCCCGCCTCCCAATAAATACCACTTACTATATTAGCTCAGGAGAATATAATAGCAAAAACAATCAAGGGCCCTCCTCACAGATATGAGGCTTTATATGGGAAACATTATTCCAATATTCAACTACCTCTTAACATATACTTTAAAATGATGTGAATGCTTTGAGTGAAAGAAATTAGATTCTTAGAAATATTTAACACATTGACTTGACCTATAGTTATAGTAGGACTGAGAAGTATTATTTCATGAGTGACTCCTGAACTAAAATTTTAAAGATTTGTTAAAATTAATTTGACAAAGAGAAGGGACCAAAGTATTTCAAGAAGAAATATTAGTATTGTCATTCTCCTTCCTGCAAACATCCTGTGGCAGGAAACAGACTGGCAATAATAAGGTTCTAAAAGAAGACTAGAGATTTGAGAAATGAACAAAGGGAAATGTATTATAGTTGAGAATAGAGAGATTTTTAGGAGCTAGAGGGATGTGATGGAGTTGATTTATAATACAAGATAACAAGTGCCAATCATAATTTCTGCAACACATTTATTATATAAATTTTGTAGATTATCTGGATTTTTCCCATTTTCAGCACAGAAACAATGTTCTCCTGTACCTCTCTACATGGTATGTAAAAGAGAAGTCCCATCCTCTTATTTTTAAAATCAGTTACAGTTTTTTGCATTGGGATTCTATTTCTGGTGAGTATATCGGAGCTAGGGACAGAATGTACACATAAATAGTGTATTATATACTAGGCATGTGAAATTGTGTTATCAAACAGTTGGCAATGGATGTAATGAGAGCTGTTCTATAAATATTGGCTGAAGACTGTGAGCAGCAATGGAATGCACAGTTCAGTATCAGTCAAGGCTCCGTTAGAAGCTTAAAGCTAGACGGAAAAAATAGAAAAGTTTCTAGTATATTTTGCTTTGGGTCCATTCTTCAACACAGTTACCTTGTCCTTTCCACCAGGTGGTTGACCAGATTGACACCCTGACCTCTGACCTACAGCTGGAGGATGAGATGACGGACAGCTCCAAAACGGACACGCTGAACAGTAGCTCCAGTGGCACCACGGCCTCCAGCATAGAAAAGATCAAAGTGCAGGCCAACGCCCCACTCATCAAGCCCCCAGCGCACCCATCTGCTATCCTCACAGTCCTGAGAAAGCCAAACCCCCCGCCTCCGCCTCCAAGGCTGACACCTGTGAGGTGTGAAGACCCCCAGCGGGTGGCACCCACTGTCAATCCTGTAAAGACCAATGGCACCCTTCTGCGAAACGGAGGAGGACCTACCAAAATCCCCAACGGAGACATCTGCTGCATACCCAACAGTACCTTGGACAAGGCCCCAGTGCCGCCTCTGATGCACAAACCTGAAAAAGACAGGTGTCCCCAGGCGGGGCCTCGAGAACGAGTGCGCTTTAATGAAAAAGTGCAGTACCATGGCTATTGTCCTGACTGTGATACCCGGTATAACATAAAAAACAGGGAGATCCACTTACACAGCGAACCTCTCCACCCACCAGGAAAGATTGCTCACCAAGGCCCTCCCCTTCCTCCTCCACCCCATCTCCCTCCTTTCCCATTAGAAAACGGGGGACTGGGAATAAGCCACAGTAGCAGCTTCCCCCCTCTCAGACCTGCAACTGTGCCTCCTCCCACTGCACCAAAACCACAGAAGACCATCTTGAGGAAGTCGACCACTACAACAGTGTGATGTATGCCATTTAAAAACTTTTTGGTTTTATTTTTATTTTCTATACTTTAAGCATAAAATAATAAGTAATGAGCACTTTCTACTCAAGCAATAAAAAAAAAAGCCCAAATATACTAATCCTGCATTCAACAAAGTGGCATAAAAATAACCTGGTAAGTATGCAGTGCATTGCTTATATCCTGGCTTTACATTATTTTAAATGCACATCATCGAAAACTGCAGAACAATGAAAAAGTTTGAATGAATTGTTTTTGCACTTGACCTCTGACAAACTGTGATCTTCAGATATTAAGTATTTTGATTTATTATAAAACATGAAATTTCAAATATTTTGGGTTTATTAATAAATCCAGGGTGATTCATTTTATTCATGCCTAGCTCATCTATGCATTAAAAACATGTCATACTCTTAACCTTGATCTAATGCTTTTTAATAAGAAATTTTAATATTGAAGGACTATTTTATTATTTTTTCTAAAGATGTTTGTGACTAGTTTTGCATTATTAAATGCCAAGGACAATACCAAATAGTTTATTTTCTATACTATACAGTTATGAATTAAATGTCCAGCTCTATGTAATAAAACATTTTGGTCTGTGGAAATATCATTATGTCAATAAATAATAGTAAATGATGACAAAGCCAAATGTTCCTCAAAATTAAAATGAAGTAATGGTTCATTTAATCCCATGTTAATATTCATCAAAATGGATAACAACTCTGACAGTTTGGAAATGATCACAGTGAATGTATGTCAGAAATGACTAAATTAAATATCATAATTCATGTAATAAATACATTACACATTTGCATATTATACATACACCTCCATTATGGTACATCCAGAACCATCTAGTGAACTCCCTGTATGTTGCCATACCCTCTAGATTTTCCTCACACTCAGCGTTCTTCCACAGTACACTATAAACCAGGACATTGAAAGTGTAGAATGTTTCATTTTTGCATCAGTAAGATCTCTGCCTTCCTGAAGGAGCTCACTTTTATAGGAGAAAACATAGATGTTTCTGGTAATAGGATGTGCTAGGCAATGGCCTTAAGCAATTTTTCCTCAGAGTTAAAAGATGTCTTTTTGCTATTCCATAGAGGAAAGAGAAGGAATCTTTTACTTCAATCGTCAAATAAAAGTCCTTCTCTTTTGTCTTATTTGCCAACTCAGGAAACTTACCCAACTGAGCCAACTTCAGCATTGATTTGGACTGACAAGATGTTTTGTTCTTGAGATAGAAATGAGTTTTTCTCACTTAGAGTCATGGTGAGAAAAGGTGCCTGAAAAAAAAAAATTGGTTCATTAAGTTCTGAGAGTAGAGAGAATCATCTTCATGTTTACTGAGTAACTTGAAAAATACAATGACTTTTTGAATAGTTGGCTTTTGATTTCAAAATTTAATTTTTGCTGCTATGGAGAGGGAATCTTCAATCATTTCTTTGTTTTTTTTTTTTTTTTCTGAGCTATGACATGGTAATTTGTGGCACTGTTTTAAAACAGTTTTTCTATTAAACTATTATCACAGATTTGAGGTAGAATATAAAAATGAAATGGGCTTTATTTTTACAGGCATGATCAAATGAGGGAAAACCAGAGAATGTCATGTTAAACATTTGCACAGCATGTGGTTTTTATCTTTTTGTGTTTTGCATGAAGATAATGAAAACTGTGTAATCCAACTTTTTGGAAAGTTATAAGACATCAGACAGTAATCAAAAAAAGCTATAATCTAAAATTTATTAACTATGTGATCACTCTATTTAAAAACATCACCCAGTTAAGTAATCAACTTGTGAACAACCAGATAATACATTAACTTTTTTCTGCATGCATTCAGTTGATACAAGTACATCTAAGGTTTCATTATCTTTCCAGATTTAAATAATTACTTCCCTTCATACATACAATAAGTGTAGAACATTCAAGATTATAGACAGTCATAAAAGACATGCAGTTGTTTTTCTTTAGTCCATCTTCCTTCTTCAGCCAATTACTGTTACTTAATAAGCACCATATAGTTCAGACCTTGACCCTTGTTGATATGTGGGAACCAAGCTGAACCTCAAGCTAGAGCTTTCTTGCAATCACAGATCATGTGCTTCCAGTAAAGCAAGTTGAATCAGTTAAATCTTTCAAGCTGGTTGAAGAAGGACATTGAGTCAGATGCCAAGAAAAAAAAGTCAGAGGTTCAAATCTGTTTTCCTCAAAGTACAGATAAAGCTTCCCCATGAAAGACCGTCTTTTTCTGTTTGATTGGTGACTGTGGCCAAAATTACCCTTTTTACCATAACAAATTTATAACTATAGGCATAGAAAGCTGAGTTAAATCTCAACCTAAAAATGTTATGGGTATTAATTTATACCTTATTTATAGTCAACAATGAACGTTAGATTACAATAGTCTGAGACTTTTGAGTTTTTTACTCCAGGTTATTTAATGTTTTCCTAATGTATGGAATATATTACATAACTGTGTTCTTTGACCAACCAATAATTTTGTAACATTTCCTGGAACTTACTTATGCCTTTCAGTATATATAAATATGTAAACATAGACCATCATAATATTTTCCAGGAAAATTGTAATTAAAATATCATAAATGGCAGTACAGTTTTTATAATCAGCCAACATTGCTTTCCGAATTTTAATTGAAGGTGCAAATTTTCCACATTATTCATTAAGTCCTAAAACATGATATATCTTTTGTCTTCCTGAAGATCCCAAACAGAAATACTTTCCTCAATTCTTAAGAGCATCTGCTCCTTATGAAACACATTTGAACACTTTTTTATATATAGCGTGTACCTTAGAGATAGGATCCATGTTCTTTTGAAAGTGGTGATCCTACAAAACATAAAACTGCAATACCCTGCTCATGGTAAGATCTACTCATAGAGTAAAAGTAGAATTTATTTCAATAGACTTGGTATTCATTAATTAAATAAGAAAGGTTTTTGTCTTTTTAGTTTGGACAAAGACAAAGACTTTTCTATTTTGGGAGGTTGTTGTAGCTATACTGATAAAAGGTTAAAAAAATGGCCAAAATTCTCTTCCACCTATCAATATTTATAGCAGTTAAAATTGAAATAAAATTAAATCTTAGGTCATGCTTAAGCTAAATATAAAAGTATCTTCACAAAAAAGTCAAAGGCTTGCAAAAACAAAAATTCCCTACTCTTCCAATATGATATTATTTTCATGTCTCTCCTCATTAGATTAATAATATTCTGGGGAAAAATGAATCAGTAAGTAGAAGTGGTTTAATTAACCTAAAAAAATCTTACACTTGAATTATAATGGCATCATTATTATTTAAAGAAAAAAGGAATATCGCACAGTGTTTTAAATTAGTTTTTCTGGACAGATCAGTAATTGTTTTCAACATGACCAGAACAGCCTCTAAAACTGTACAAGAGCTTTTACCTATGAATTCTAATTGTAGAGCTTTTGGGGTGCTACATGCAGAAAACCCTTGGTAGTTCTGCATATAGTTACACTAGAAATGTTGTAACCAAGCCATGAATCACTTCCTCCCTGAATTTTTTCCCCATGGAATATATGAGATAATGCAAGGCCAAGTTTTATAATTATTCTGAATATTAGGTTTCTTTCTTCTAATTCTTTGTCACTAGTATATTTTCCTATAATGTATGTTCAAAATCATAGCAAAAGACTACACTGCAATGTGCTTTGGTGAAATGCTGATGATTTCTAAATGAGGAAATGATTTATGGGCAATAATATTCTTTAAAATGCCATATCACATAATTAGGTAAAGTGCATGGAATCAGACAATTATGAAACATTATCACAAAATCATATGGCATTTTCTGAGTCAATGTGTAGCTGTGACACTGCAATTATGTTTTTATAGTAGACATTTCATAGTTTTGGAATCATTCAATTTGCATGATTCTGAAATAATGACAGACATGTCAACATTAGGGCACACAGTAGTGTTGAACATAAAAACTGCAGTTAGCTACATCTTCGCAGAGCAGTAATTATGCAGGGTGTCTGTCATTTCATTTGAAGCACTCGAGTATATCATTCTAGTAGTTTGGGGAAAGAAAATAAAGTGGAACACAAAGAAGGTTTGCAAATAACCCCTCTTTAAAAGTCTAAAGGAAAATAAGGAGGAAATATTGCTAATAATTATACCTTTTAGAGTAAACAAAAATGAGTAGACTAATATATTAACTTCTCTCTGAAACTTTACATTAGAATTACTCTAATACTAATGTATAGCATACGTGTTATTATCATAATTTAGAAGTGCATAAATCCAGGATCTCAGTTTTAGAATTTTGCCAAAATGAACTTCTTCCTAAGCATAGGGCTGGCATTTCAGTGCTAAGATGACTCCCTGTGCTTTTTCATTCCCAAACATCACCATTTAATCGTGTTCTTCATAGCCCTGAACTTTGCAAATCTTTCCTTTATTTTGAGCAGTTATTTTGACGCTTGAAAAGGGTTACCTAATGTTGTTTTGACATTCTTAATGTGTTTGATCTTTGCAGATTATGAAAGGGATTTCAGGCAATTTAACTATCGTCTAAAATGAATGAGCTGCTGAATAATGCAAGCCTCATTCTCTCCTGTATTATTCCAGCCACTTCACCTTTCTTTTTTTCTCTAAGTTCAAACACTATTATTTGGGTCTTTTCCCTAAGAAGCTTGGATTCCATAGTACTCATGCCATTGATCATTCACTGGGATTTCATTTGTGGATTTCATCTGTTTAACATTGACCACTAGAGTTAAAACAGCATTGGATACACTCTGTGGAACTTCTGAAGAACCAATGCACGAGAACTATCCCTAATAATGGAATTTCTATCCTTTTGTTTTTAAACATTAGATATGATTTTCCACATTTTATAATGTAATCTTCAATTCTTCTAACCACTAAAGGGAGTTCTAGGCCAGCAAAATAAAACAACCCATCACTATTGTGGGTTGGGGTTCAAGGTGCCAAAATGTGTGATATATAATCCTTAGCAAAGGTTTGCTTTAAGTATTTTGAATGTACTATTTCCCTTATACTATTTTTAGTTCATATCATCCCAGTATCTTGGACACTATTGCTGTCTGCCCAAGATCTCAGAGCCAATGAATGGCCAAGCCAGAACTGCAGGGCAGACAGTCTTCCTCTATAATCCACAGTCTTTACCACCTTTTAGAACTCAAAAAAGTATTAACCCTGCATTGTGTACAGCTAATCTTTAGAAATGAAAGTATTTTTTGGTGATGGGAGTCAAGGTAGACTAAGCCTCATGCTACTGTAACAAATTACCCCAGTACCTCAGAAGGAGTTGAGTTACTGCTTGTTCACCCAAAGTCTGGAAGCCTCCAGGGCAGGAATCACTCAAGCAGCCATTCAGCTTTAGGGTGGTGTGTGTTGGTTGTATGGACCCAAATTCCTCTTTCAGGACCACCTGACAGAGAAAGAAGCTACTGGAGAAGCTTACTTACCTCAGCCCAGCACAGTTTATCTGACAAAACTAGTCACACATGTAACCAGAAAGGGAAGGAAATCTGCATAGGGGTGAGCCCAACTCTACCACGATTTCCAAAAGGATAATATTTGTTGTGGTGGTATGTGTAATCTATTTTTTTCTTTCAAATATTACTTGGTATTATTTTAATCTTGCCATATATTAGGAGGCCACCTTATTTTAAATAGAGATTGAAAGAAATGACTCTAACAACAGCCCTCCTAAAACCTGAGTTGGGGAAATTGACAACATTTACTATGATGAGGGCTAGTTTTTATTAAAGTCTTTAAATATATAAATTCTATCTGAAGATATTCATCAACTTACATTTTTCATTTGAACATTTCAGAATTTCATGCTAATTTTTTGTCAAATTTCTAAATAAAGACATTTTAATAAATTAGGTTACTATATAAATAATCATTCCACAAAGGATACATAAAACTAATTTGAAGATACATATTCATCTTTCCAGAATAGTCAAAGAAATATACATCCCTACTACAGAAATTTAGATCATTGGTGATGTAATTATGGCATACATATATATAATATTAACCTGGAAGACAATATATTAATATTAAATAACAATTTAAAACCAGATCATTTGAGTTGGAGTCCCTATTTTCTTAATACCTAAGTGTTCTTGATCAAATTATTTAACCAAGACAGGCTTTCTTTAAAATTAAAATAATGGTGCCACTTTTTCTGCCTAATGGAGCTGTTGAGTTATTATGTATGTGTTCTGAGCTCATCTCATCTTACATTATAATGTAAGGGGTAGAGTGGGTGATATCAATAGAAGGATGCTGTAATTGCACAAGCTCCAAACAAACTGCTAAGCCACGAGGACTACAAGCTTCAGTTCTTTTCTAGGCATCAATGCTGAAATGTAAGGTGGATGAGAAAACATGGATATGCAACATCAGGATTCAACAGGTCAGCAGCCTGCAGTTTTTGAATACACAACATCACCAAATTATTTTACCTCGCTCTTTACATGTGCCAAAAACTCCAGCCAAACTCTCATAGTGTTCTCTATATTGGATCTAACTAGACCATGTATGACATCATAGGTAACTGCTATTTATGTTTTATCTTAAATTGCCTTGTTATTTTCATGAGGTGAAAGCCCTTCTCCTGACACAGTGGATTACACACATAATTCAGCTCAGCCACATCTTTTACTTATTTGCTCAAGTTCCAATTCTTGTTCAGCTCTTGTCACAAAATTAGAAATGAGATGCATCTCCCCTACTCTATTTTAATTATTCCTTTGCAAGTTCTTGGTCCTATACTTGTTCCTCAAATTGCATGGTTTCACACATTGTATTTCTCACATTATTAACATCGATATATTATCTTTCCACACCACCAAGTCCTCTAACATTTTCCCCCTGTGTTATTCCTCAGAAGATACTACCTGCCCCCTTGCTATGAGGCCTTAAATAATGAATGTGAAAGTACTTTACTGATGTAAAACCATGAACAAATGTTATTAATTTTTGACACTTTTTGCCAAATTACTCACGTTCTTTGTTAATCTATTGGGTTGTTTTGTATTTGCCTAGGTTGTTTTTAATGATATTTTATTCATCTAATTATGAAGTAATTGTTTTACTTAGCTGTTTTTGCAGTTACCAGTATTAAGCAAGCCTAACGATTTTCTTAGAACCTTGCCAATTCATGTGTAGAAGTCTCAATTTTGATTTATTACATTTTGTGTATTAGCAAGTCAAAAATGAACATGATAGAAATCTGAGATGATTACAAAAACGATAACAGTTTATTAAACTGTTTCAACAAGAGTAGCTTAGGTTTAATTGCTTATGATAATGTATAATAACACATGAGGACATTCATTTAGAGTATAATTTGTCAAGCTAATTAAAGTCTAATACAACTAAATATCTATACATCTTCTAAAACTATTTGTTCAAATAAGAGATTAAATCATTAAGATTTGGTTGGCTTTTGTTCAAGAATGTCTATGTTTATCAGATGTTTTTTAAAAAATTTGTCAAAGCATTAGCTATTGCTTTGATTTAACCAGTTTGTGATATAATTGAATACATATCTCAGTTAGGTGCCTTTCAGAAGTACTCACAACTAGAGGCCTAGGATCACAGGAATTTATGGCTCAAGTGTAAGATGATAGATATTGATAATAATAGTTCAAAATATCATTTGCTACTATTATTCTTTCCTAAATCAAACCACAGAGTTCAAATATTATTTTGCCTCCTTTTAAAAACTTAATAGCTGTATCAAATAGTGTCTTTATTTTACTTAATATTTAAAATACAGTATTGAAGTTCTATATTTTAAGTTTGTTTTTAATGGGCTTACTATCAGTTATTACCGTGAACTAATATTAAAATAGTCTCTCCATAGGATTTCCTAATAATTTTTTGATCATCCTGACTACACAGTTCAGGTACTTTGAGATTTCCATCTTCTTCATTTTACTTATCCTAGTGATTTAATTGTAGCCAAGGATCCCTTTGTAGAGTTACTCCAGATGATTCTCCTCAGACTGACGTTTATGCTGGTCCATCTGATGGTTACATTTGCCACCTGTCTGACACTTGACCTCTTGCTGAAGTATCCCCTCCATTCTGCTGACATCCACTAGAGAAATTTACCTTTAATTATTTAATCACAATCTGGAAGTATTGATGGTTTATGATCATCTGCTATTTAAAATTCTTAACTCTGAGCTTGGCAGTTCCAACAAAAATCCTTCCATGGCAAGTTTTACGATCCAAACTAGTAAGCCCAATACAGCCAAATAGTCTAATTAACCGACACCTCTTCCATATCTTGCTCATTTTAGATTGCTGCTCCTTCTCTTGGATTTATGGCTCCAGCCTGAAATTATGTGTTTATAAATCTTTTTCTATATATTTCCACCATTTATTTGAATTCTTTAACTTAAAAAAATTACAGTTACTTAATGGGAACAATATAGGTAAAGATGCACAAACCCAAACATAAATAAATAAATATATATGTATATATAAAGTCAACAAGTAACTAAATATAGTATAAAAAGTTTTAAATGTGTTTCCTTTCTTTGTGGTACTGGGGATTGAACTCAGGGGCATTCTATCTCTAAGCTGTATCACCAGCCCTATTTCATTTTTTTTTTTTTTTGAAACAGGGTCTCGTTAAATTGTTGAGGCTGAACTTGAACCTGTGATCCTCCTGTCTCATCCTCCAAAGTATTAGAATTACAGGCATCAGCCTCTGTGCCTTGCTATGTTACTTTTCTTGAATTAGTAATATTAAAGACATCGATCATAGGGTATTAGAGTAGAAGGGATATGACAATAGTTAAATCCAGTTCATTTGCATTATATATTTAAATTGACCTCCTTGTGAAAATTTATGCACAGAAATTTAAATTTTCTCACTTGACTGAAATATGTTTTCAGTAACTTAAACACAAACAGTTTTTTGTAGAAGCCCGATTGTTACATATTAATGTATACAATCACAATCTTGGCACAGAAGAAATAAACATGAACTTTGAGTTAGTAATGTGAAGTACAGTTGCATATGCAGAAATTGCTCTTCAAAAAGAAGGAAAGTAAGTTTAAATCATTTAAATTAAGAAATAAGCTGTCATGACAAAAATATAAATATGTGAGGCAATGCATATGCTAACTAGCTCCATTTAGCTCTTCCACAATGAATACACATTCCAGAATATATTTTTATTTGCCACTGGGTATGTTACATGCCTTTAATCCCAGCAGCTCAGAAGGCTGAGACAGGAGGACTGAGAGTTAAAGGCCCACCTGGATAACATAGGGGCCCCATCTCAAAAAAACAAAAGTGTGTGTATATACATATATATGTATACATATATATAATTAATAAGTAAATTAATTAAAAAATAAGCAATTAAAATGTGACACTGTAAAACTGACCTGAGTGCAGTGGGGTAAAATGAAGATTATGCCCTTTAATTAATGTATAAATGTTAAGTTACACCTTTACCACTTATATTTAGATTAAAACATTTATTTTACTTGTTTTTCCTTTCTTTTAAAATTTGAAGATACACTGTACTTTTAATGTGGAGGAAAAACTACTTTTTCCTCCCAGGGATGAATTGATGAATTTAGCTGATGAGAGAGATTTCGGAGACAGGTTGCTTTATAAATGTTCCCAAGAGGATGTAGCTTTTAGTTAGGTTTATATTTATTCATTACATGGCTTGCATTTAAGACCCTTCTTATTCTAAACTCTATCAAAGTCTCTGTGGTGATGTAAATGGGACAAAAATCAGTACTTCCTGATGGCAAGGATCTCAATGTCAGATTCAAAGATACAGATAGAAAAGGTAAATATAATTTGCAACTGGAATGTACAGATGGTATTCTCCTGAAACCATGCTAAACCTTTCTACTTACCGAAAACACATAGGCAAAGGTGCAAAGGTATAAGAGTTGTCTTCCCTTTGGGAAAATTCTAATAGTTTTTGTATAATTATAATCAACTACATAAAGGTTTTTTTTTATCTTTTTATTTTATTTTACTTTTGACCTGCACCCCCAGCCCTTTTTATTTTCTATTTTGAAACAGAGTCTGACTAGGTTGTTGTGAGTCTCATTAAGTTGCTGAGACTGGTCTTGAATTTATGATCCTCCTGTCTCAGCTTCCCAAGTACTGGGTTAACAGGCATGTGCCATCATGCCCACCTAAGTTTATTTTCTAAGCCTAGTGAACTGAAACTTCATATTTTATTTCTTGTGGAGTGCCTATCTGTTATCAGGTGTATGGCATTCAGGGCATTCTTTCTATTTGATGAAATAACTTTGTAAGGATACAGCATCTCTCTTTGTCTCTCTCTCATTCATATATATATATATATATATATATATATATATATATATATATAGTGACTTTTCATATAGAATGAATAATCAGGAGTAAAGTGCCTTACTGATTACTATTTCCTATTTTCATAGCATTTTCTGTTGCTTTTACTTAATATATTATGCCTTTCAATGTTTGGGGAGATTGTCGTTAGACCTGAAAAGACAATTTTTATATCTATGATTCCCTGCCTAAGAGTTTCTTTATTAATATTTTAAAAGTGTGACATTTACTTAGCTTACAGTTATAAATGCTAGTCCTCATAAATTTCCTAATCCATGAAATGAAGGAAGCTATTGTGTATTCTTATAACCCAAGATTGATATAAATAGCTGCTTATTACTTGATATATGCTAATCCTTTAAGGAACAGAGAAAAAGAATTGGATCTAGCAATATGTATTACCTCAAGATACTTTAGTTTTTTGTTGTTGTTTTGTTTTTGTTTTTGTTTTTTTCTGAAAGAGGCTAGATACTGATGATACAGCTGAGCTTAGGTAGGCAAACAGAATTGTGTTGGTCTTTATTTTTTTTTTT
>PVLC010024511.1:0-24503 GCA_004027655.1 Graphiurus murinus | reverse complement strand
GGACAGAGTTGGGATTCAGCTCACAGCCACAGTAGCGCTGTCAAATGGAATAGCAGCATCCAGAGCCCTCACTCTGGGAGGTCTACACTCGCACCTCCAGGCTCCTTGTTCCGTGCTCCCTCCTCCCACTGGCACCTCCCAAATCATCTCTTCTGTTGCTTTGCACATCTGTCGGCACCCCCTCCCTCAAGGTCCCCCTTCTAAAGTGAACCAGTGGCTTATGAAGGAATTTGTTCAAACAAGGACTCTTTTCTTGTAGCAACTGTTATAATAATAAAAATCTTGAGCTCATACAGCTATATATAATCTTTAGTCTGCCTTTTTAAATTGAGCGTTACATTGTTAGCACTTCCCCATGTCATTAAATATTTAGTGGCACAAGATTTCATCCAGTCGATGCACCCGGTGTCCATTTCACGGTTCCACTATTGTTGGACGTTCTTTGAAGAAATTCGTAACGCAGAAATCGTTAGCTCAAGGGTGTGAGTATTTTTAAAGTCCAATACTAATGGCCACTTTGTCCTCCAGAAAGGCTATATCAATTTGCACAGTGGTGCTCAGCCATAAGCGAGAGTGCCAAGGGACTTCATTCTTCAAACAATTTGCTAATTTGACCCTGTCTATGGAAGGGGCTATTTCAGGGCAGCAGAGTCTGGTGCTGCTGCCTCCGTCCCCAGGCCAGAGGGCTGCTGGCTTAGGGGATCAAGGCAAATCCTGCTCCCCAGTGCCTGCCTTTGGAGATGTAACTTGGGGCAGCTCTATTCTACCTCTGCCGCCAGCAGGGACACCTCAGATGGCCTACCCTCCACCTCCAGCTATTCCTACACAAACAGGGTGGCTGTGGGCGCACCGGCACTCTCCCCAGCTCAGGGGGCACCAGTGTCTGACCTGCCCACACTAATTTGCTCTTGGAGTCCTTGGAGTTTAGAGGGGTTGGAAGGCATTGCTCCCCCATCACCCCATCTCTTCAGTAGAGTATTTATGGGACTGCCTCCCCCCTTCCTAAAGGCCCAGGAGCTCACGGGACAGCACCATCCTCATCTCTCTGAGATGAGAGATATGCAGGGAACCAGGGACTGGTCCCACCCTTCCTTCTTTTAGGACAGATGATAGTGTAGTGAGGTCTTCTCTTCCCTCTCTGGGAGCAAAGCACACATGTGCATGGCCAGCCATCCAGACTATTTTTAAACATACTAAAAATACCACCTTACCTCAGAGGGCTGTGTTGAAGGAGCTTGTTTGGGGTATCAAATGGACCGTCACAAATATAAAAGTTTCTCATCACCTGCTCTCGCACCCTGCCAGGTCCTCCCTTGGGAACAAAGCCCTGGGTGATGGGGCCATCAGGGTTTGCGATCTAGTCTGCTTTGTCCTTTCCTCTAGATCATGGAGCCTCAGTCCCAATCTGGGGCATGGTCCATAGAAAGCATCCCAAAGGGTAGGTTGCTGTCAGGAACCCAGTGTGGTGGGCATTCCTGGGCTAGAACTGCACAGGTGATTGGGGCCAGTACCTACATGTATGATCCCCCATACCCCTGGTTGGTAGCAGGAACCTGGTGTATGCATACACACACACACACACACACACACACACACAAACACACACACACACACACACAAACACACACACACACACACACACACACACGTCCACTCGGTTTCCCTCTCACTCCTACCCTAAGTCCTTCCCCAGTGTCCCTGAGACATCTGTTTCCTCAGCATAAGCCTCTGGCCTCTTTCGTGGCTGCAGAATGCAGGAAGATCAAGTGCTCTCCTGTTCCAGGTCAAGCACTTTGGATTTAACCTTGAAGCAGAGGCTCAGCTGCCCTGACAACCCGCTGTTCTTTTCTGCAGCAACACCTCCTGCAAAGGTGGCCCAGTGCGTCCTTGGTCACCAGCTTCCTGGGGCGATAAAAATAGCGGAGGCCCCACAGCTGCTGAATGATGAATTCTGGAAGGAGATGATTGATTCTCACAGCTGAGTCCCGGGGTCAGCAAGCCTTGTGCAAGCAGAGACGCTGGGGTGAAGGGCGGGGGTTCTGCTATAGATAGAGCTGTTGACAGAGTGATCCTGGGTTTCTCCCCACCTGAGAGGCACCCAGAAGAAGCTAATTAAAAGGAAGTGCAAAGGGCTCTTGGAAATAATGCAGATGTGTGCACCCTTCTCTTTCGGGTCCTTCTGACCTTTGTGATACATGCAGTCATTTCTCCTCTATTCTGGGACAACATTCTGGGGGGGGGGAGTTCATTTCCAAGGAAGGCAATGGGGTGCCGGCTTCCCCCGAAAACAATGGTGTGGAGCTGTCAGGGCTTATGAAACACCACAGGGACACTGATGTCAGGCAGCTCCTGAAGGCCTGGAATTAATATCTGTTCCCCACTCGGGCTGGAGGAGTGTTGCAGCTTGCCTTGCCAAGGGCTGAGGCTGGTCATCTACCAGGCTGCACTCCCATCAATCATGGTGATCTAAGGTTAACTGCGCATGAAGCTCCTGACCAGTAACAGAGTAGCTTTTAAGCCAGTCCCCACATCATGAAGCTGAAGCTGTGGGGCTGTGCACACGTAAACAGCTGGGCTTGTGAGGTTGCACAGCTGGACTAGATCCGGACAATTCAGAGATACAGCCATATGTGTTTACTTTACAGTGCATATTTTCTAGGCACTCTATCCTCCAGTGTTCTATAAAGTAATAATAATAAGGAGAGAGAGAAAGAGAGAGAGGGAGAGAGCCACTAGAGGAGGGAGAAATTAAGAGGCAAAGGAGAAAGGATATGTTTTCAGATGAGATTATTAGGATGATGATGAGTTGACGAGGTGACAAGACAAAGAGAAGATATCCAGATGGCTGTTCCTCCCAAGAAGTCACTGTGTGTAACAGGAGCAGAGGAAGGGGAGAGGGGCCTGCTGGATTTCACGAAAGAGACAAAAGGAAGACTACATGGGGGTCTGGACCCTCCTTTGTCTTTACTGAGATCATATAAGATATGTATGCTGGGCTTTTGTCCTCCTTCCTCCTGTCTCTGCTCTTCTGAATTACAGCTCGGCAGCTCCAAACCCTCCCCCAGGTAGCTCCCCTCTCTCCCACCCACTGAATCCCCAAGTCACCTCTACAACCATCAATGCTTCTAGAGACTGGGTGTATGTAACTGAGTCCACATTCCCTGATTGTAGAGTTTATCAGCAGTGAACTGGATTCCTAGTTGTGTAAAATCTAGAATGAATTCAAAAGACAGTATCCAAGACCATAGGAGTCTGGAAACAATCAGACCAACATCGGTTGGATAGAGTGGGAGAAGAGAAGATTTTGGAACTCTAAGAAGATAACTTTGCAAGCTGAGCATGGTGACACATGCCTATAATCCCAGTACTTGGGAGGCTGAGACAGGAAGATCACACATTCAAAGCCAGCCTTAGCAACTTAGTGAAACCCTCAGCAACTTAGTGAGTCCCTATTTCAAAATTTAAAAATGGGAAAACAGCTGGGAGTGTAGCTCAGAGGTAGAATACCCTTGGGATTGATCCCTAGTACAAAGAAGAAGAAGGAAAGAGAGAAGGAGAAAGAGGAGGAGGGGGGGGGGACGAGGGAAGGAGAGGGGGAAGAGAAGGAGGAAAAAGAGAAGACAACAACAACCACCCTGCAGGTTGCTCCCAAGTTTGTCTCTCATATTTGTGGGAGACAAATGGAGACGCCTTCTCTTCCAAATCCCGACTCTGCCGCACACTCTGAAGGGCCTTGCGCACAAGTAAGCATGGGGGCAACCCAGGCTGTACATCCAAGCTTCGTCTCCATACCTTGCCAAGCAACGACCAGGACTGTGCATGGCAGCAGTGTGGGTGTTCTGGGAGGACACTGCTGGGGACAAGCTCCCAGACTGGCATTACCTGGAGCGAGGCGTAGAAGGAGGCACCACTGGGCTGGGGAGTGCATGTCCCCTGTCCCACATACTTGTATTTTTTCATGGGAAGTGATGTGACCAGGGAAAGGCTAAAATGGGGCCTTCGGAGTGTGGGGCCTGGAACAGGGACCCCAGTTGCTCAGGTTTAAGTCTGGTGCTGAGTAGGTCAAATTAAAGTTGTTCTAACTGGTTGCTAAACCTCCTCCTTCCCCTATATTCTGCCTCCATGAAAGTTCCCATCATTGCACCCCAGGAATGAGAGGCAGGCCTCCCTCCTTGTTTTGCCTCTCCATCTCCCTGCAGCATCCCTCCGGTGATGCCAACATTTATTGGGGTACTGGAGATTGAACCCAGGGATGTTCTATCTCTGAGCTACACCCCCAGCTCTATTTATTTTATTTTTTTAAATTCTGAAACAGGGTCTCACTGAGTTGCAGAGGGACTCACTAAGTTACTGAGGCTGGCCTGGAACCTGTGATCCCCCTGTTTCAGCCTCCCAAGCACTGGGATTACAGGTATGCATCACCACACCAGGTTGATTCCAACTTTTTCATGCTTCCAGAACCTTCCTTCTCTTTCAACCCTCTGCTCCTCCCCAAGGACGGTCTTTACTTGTGCCTAGACTGGTTTTCTGGGTCCTGGGTGGAACTCCTCTCCTTCAGCCTTCACACTACCATTCCAGCAAACTTTCCCTGGGGTGAACGTGACTTTACCATCCCCCATCCACCACCATCCTGGTCAAGTCCAGGCTCTTGAACCCACACACAAATCCCCCCCAGAGCCCCACTACTGCCTACCCCCCACCCCAGCCTCTGACTCTTCAACCTTCACAAATATTCTTACAGTTGATTGACTTGGGTTTCTGACCTCTTTGCCTCTTTGCCAACACTGCTTCCTATACTGGAGGGTCCTTTTCCATCCGCGGCCTCATCAATGCCTGGTCAATGAATGTTCACTTTTTTCCAAATGGAAACCTTTCAATAGCACCTCCTTTCCCTTTCCTCCCCTGCTGAAATAGATCACTTTATGTATAAACTGAACCAGTGTCTACATCACAGCAATCATAATACTTTGTACCACTTATTTGTTTGCAAGTCTGTTTTTTGTTTTGTTTTGTTTTTAATTTTCTAGCCAGAGTGTAAGTCTTCTGAAGGCAAGGGGCTACACTGTTCTATCTGACATCCCTGTGCCTGAAGTGGAAACAAGTGTTGAGCTGAGATCCAAAAGTATGCATTTGATCAGGGCTTGCTGCCACAGACCAAGTGGTGTGTGGATGGGCATATGTTACTTGATTTGTTTTTGCAAGATATTACTTAAAGTAGCAATTTCTAAAGTGATCACAAGTTCCAGGCATGTGTGTAAGACATGGATGAGCCCATAAAAGGTGCTCAGTCTTGCCCAACGCCTTTGGCACCACTGCAGCTGGAGAGGCACTGAGAACCTGCGGCGGTTCCAGGCCTGTGGACTCTGTATCGAAGGTGCCAAGGTTATCTCGGGACAAAGGTCAGGCTGGTTCCTCTGACCACTTGGCTTTGTGTCCCCTTTCTCCATCAGGAGGAGGAGCCAGCTGGAACTTCTTCCACATCTTTGGAAGGGAAGAGGAGAGCGCAGACAAGTGTGACTTCTATTTGGGTGGTTAGGGCCCAATTGTGCATCTTGTCCATGTGTGACTCATTTGGCTCGTGCCAAAGGTCTCACCCTTGAAGGGCTCGTCCCCAGCTTGGAAGGTAGAGAGTGAACCAACAGGACTACAAAAGCACACCTGGCAAGGCAGAGTTCACAAATCAAACAATTGGAGCACCTGAGCAGGGACTGTCATCTGTGACCTGTCCACCCTGAGCCATCTGAGCCTGCTACCCTCCAGTCTGTCTTCTTCTGTCTCACGTACCCTCCTCTCTGACTGCAGTGCTCTCCCACTGTACCAGGCATGGCCAGCCTTTCACCATCCAGCTTCTGCTGAAACCTCCTTTCCTCTTCAAGGGAACCTCTGTCTGTCACCCCAGCTACAGTAGCTTCTCCATTTCCATCCTTATCATTTGCCCCCAGTTTCTTGTTTACCCTCAAAACACTCACCAAACAGGACCATCTTGTTTATCTCTATCTATTAATTCTCTAATCCACAAGAATGTGTGCCCTGGGAGGGCAGGGGCTGCATAGTCTTATTTCCTGCATGGACATCAGGAGGCCCAGGCAGGGGCTTAATTGCCATTTACTAAACAAATGGAGGAAAGAAGAGCTCTTGTGGGTGCCCTGATATTTGGTGACCCGAGGTGGGGGCGATGTCATGGAAGGCTTTCCAGAAGTTCAGGACCCTGGAGGAAGGCCCTTTGAAAAGCTCTATTGTTTTCCAGATGGACAGCCTGTGGCAGGTGTATGTGCAGAGAGGTGATTCTGATGGTGGTAAAGGGTAGGGGCTGGGGATGTGTGGCCCCCTGAGGTGGTAAAGGGACATCTGCTGTTCTTTTTTTGTGTATACTTCGCCTTCTGTGACAGATGGGAGAAGGAGATAAACTATTAAAAGGCCACTTGGACACGTCTACTGCTTGGGCATGCCTACTTGGACTAAACAAATTTGGTACAAGCTGAAAAATTAGAACAGAGAGAGCTACCTGAGGGACATAACAAGGACAATGGGGACACTCCGATGACCTCGGATGATTCTGAAACCTGGGAAAGATACTCCAGCAAGCCCGATCATGCGACTCATCTCCTGACTCTGACTCTCACAAAGAGCTGGCCAAGAACATTCCAGCTATGCCAGGCCACGGGGCCAAGTTCCCAGGGACATCAATCTACTGCCGTTGTCTCCCTATCACACCCAAGGGAGAACACACGGGTGGGATGTGGCCAGGGCTGGCAGACATCTGCCCCCAGCCCTCAGGGACAGTGTGCTGCCTCAGCTTCCCGCAAAACCACCACCACCTTTGCATGGGGCCCGTGGGTGTGGCTGCTGTTGGCAGAGCCCTGCTGACTTATGGCACCCAGGTTTACCATTGGGGTGGTTCCAGGTAGGAGTTCTCACTCCACCAGCAAAGGTCTCTCCCTCCCAGTGACTGAGGGAGCCAGAGTGAGCCAGTCTGTTTCCTACTTCTCCTGTTTCTCCCTCCCAGGACAAATGGGCTTTGCACAACTGCGGACACTGGTTTGCGATGACAAAGAGGCTCCACTTGTCCCTCTCCGCCTGCACCTGCTGTCAGGGTGATGGCTATTGGTCAATGGTCACATCATTCTTCTGGCACTTTCAGCTTGTTACGTGCTCCTGGTCATAATACCAGCACGGAGTTCTTGCTACGGCTTTGCCCTCGAGAATAGGCCTGGCTCAAAACTACCGCACAAAGCACGAAGTTTTCCCTTCCTTCCCTCCCTCCCTCCCTCCCTCCCTCCCTTTCTTCCTTCCTTCCTTCCTTCCTTCCTTCCCTCCCTCCCTCCCTCCCTTCCTCCATAAATCTTCTCTGATTTCTTGGCATGAGACTCTCAGGGGCTGGATTTTCCTTCCCTAGAACAGTCATGAAGCTGCTGATGCCCTGGTCCCACTTTTGTTTATGTTGTACAGTGAGTAGTCTTTGAGATTTTTCGAAGTCATCTCTTGCTCCAAGAAGTGAAAGGGGGGCCAGGAACAGAGCCGCCCACCTCTGTTGTTGGGTGCAGGTAAACCTGCACTGTTCCAGTGCTCCATCAGGGCAGTGATGTCCTCAGGGTCGGGGAGGTGGCAGGGGCACAGCCAAGGCAGAGCAGGGAGGGGGATGACAGTGCCACACGACGGTGCTGGCTGCAGAAGCCACAGGTCCAGGGAAGGAAGTTCCACCTGCTTACTCAGAGGGCCATGGCCAGTGCCCCGTGAGCTCAGGCCCCTCCCCTCTGCTGCATTCTAGGGCCAAGGAGGAAGAGTGGACTGTCCCACACAGAGCCTCCCCGCCTCCCCCATGGCAGCCCTTGGCATTAGACTCAATAGAAATGATGTAAGCCAGGCTGCTTGTGTTTCAGCTCCGAATGTGGCAGCCAACAGCAGCATGTCAGGCCCCCAGGTGCCAGGGGTGCTCTTCTGGGCTTACCGGGGAGCCACATGTGGCTCCATCTCTCTGGTCTCTGCTGGCCTCCATAGCCTGCCTGTGCACAGGTCTCACTGAGCCTCTGGGCACTCTGGGCTTCCTGCGGCATGGGAGGGGCCTGCAGTGCTTGCTGTGGCAGTCCCCACTCCCACAGAGGTGACACATCCTGGGTGATGAGGCTGCATGTCCCACTTTGGAACCCAGACTGTTGGGCACTGTGCTGAGCATTCAACATCATCTCACTGAATCCTCCCACACCAAGCATCAATTAAATCTAGATTGTTTAGATAAGGCAATGAATTTCCAAGAATACAGGCTGGGACAGAGCAGAAATACCTGTCCCTCTGACTCCTGGCATCAATCTAAGGTGGACACCAGCTGTGAATGGTCTCCTCTGCTCCTGAGAGGCTCAGAATACACCTCTTGGTCCCACCTGGACTGATGTGGTTCTGATGAAGGCTTGGCAGCAGGATCCCAAGGACATAGACAGCTTGGGGGGGGGATGCATTATTTTGTTTACCACATGGGGGTGTATCATTAGTGTGCATGGTAGACACGCAAGGTATTATACCTATTTTGCAGATGGGAAAAGTGAAGCTTCCAGAATTTGAGTGACTTTCCCAAGGTCACACAGCCAATATCAGAGCCACAATCTGTACACACATGGTGTGACTCTGGTTTACCACCATGTTTTCTATAGCACATGGAGCCATAGATTGCCAATTTTATTGACTTACTATCCTTTTTCAGAAAAAAAAATTGCTCAGCACCACCCCCCCCCCTTGTTTATTCAATGCCCTAAATTACACCTGAGGCTACTACCACCCACCCCAGGTTTTTCCAGGACCTCCGCCCCAACGTGACTTTGGGAATCTATGAATTATATGGCTATTCTTTAGAGCTTTTGTTTTTTGTTTTGTCCTGGAACCCCAGGAGCATTCTATCTGCAAGCTATACTCCAGTCCTTACAGTCCTTTTTGAAAGTCTTTTTTTTTTTCTTTTTTTGGAAACAAGGTCTTGCTAAGTTGCTGAGGGCCTTGCTAAGTTACTGAGGCTGACCTCAAACCTGTGGTCCTCCTGTCTCCACCTCCCAAGTACTAGGATGGATTACAGTTGCTACATCAAACTTGTAGCCTATTTTTAAAACTTCATACTTTGACCATGTCTCTATATGAATAAATATATATCTACAACATCATTTTAATGACTGCACTAAGGATACAAAGGAAAAAAGTCTAATTTCTTCTACATGATGTTGGAAGACTTAAATAATGCAAGTAAATATGATTTTAAGTCACAGCGGTCCATATAAATGTAAGTCATAGTGATCATTGTTACTACTAACTATATACCAGGATCAGGGGCTGGGGGTATTGCAGGTAATAGAACCGCTGCTATGTGGACTGCTCACTTGATAGAAATTCACTTATGATTTGTGCCCTTTTAAAAATATGTTATTTTTCAATCTGAGCATAGTGGTGTATACCTGTAATCTCAGTACTCGGGAGACGAAGACAGGAGGATCACTGGTTTGAGGTTAGCCTCAGCAATTTAGAGAGACCCTCAGCAACTTAGCATAACCCTATTTAAAAAAAAAAAATTAAAAGGGCTTGGGGTGTGGCTCAGAGGTAGAATACCCCTGGGTCCAATCTCCAGTACCAATAAATAAGCACATAAATAAAATATGTTATTGTTCAATGCAAAGTTTACATTTTAAGAACCTCTTCATGTCTTTCCATTTTCTATGGAATTAAGTGTCAGTTTCTGACTCTGGCACTAAAGGCCTCTGTGATATGACCCGATCACTTTCTCAACTACACTGCCCAACTACTCTGGTCCAACGCCAGCAGAGGACACCCCTTCTTTTCACTCATCCTACACTTTCTTGTTTCTGTGTCTTCCTTTAAGGCCTTTCTTTGTATCACCTTCTGTGTGTGCATCCTTGATTCCTGTCCAGCCCCCTTTTCTGAGACCCCCTCTTCCTAAGATTCACATTTTATGTCCTCATCAGTGGCTTCTACCAACAATACTGTTTGAATGGGCCTTGCCAGAATGTCTAGTCAAGGCCTGTAGCCCTGGAAGCTCTTCTCTGGGGGATACTGACTTCAGAGAGCACTGACCTGGGATGGTCAATGGTTGAACACATTCTGACTTCACTCAAGGAAAATCCCCCAGCTGGGGATGGAATCACTGTGCCCTGTCTAGACGTCCTCTGCATTTTCTTTCCCACTCAAGTTTAAGTTCCAGGAGGAAGGGAGCCATGCGCTATGTGTTTGTAGCCACTCTCTCCTGACTCCCACCATGTTGCTAGGGTTTGTCCCCTCTAAACTTCTCTTGAAACTTGATTTCCGATGTAGCATATTAAGAAGTAGTGAGGATCATTAATGGAAAAACTACCATCGACTATGTGTATATATGTGAATATAACAACGTCAATCTCAGCACTCTGTAGTGAGAATGAAGGGAATGGGGAGGGGGGGGCGGGAGGGGGGGCACCAAGTGCTGTGTGCATGTATGCCATTGTCAACATAATTTACATTATGATGTAAGATTACAATGCACCAGTAAAAGCACATAAAAAGATATTTAAAAAACAATGGAGCTGGGCGTGGTGGCGCATGCTTGTAATCCCAGCATTTGGGAGGCTGAGACTGGAGGCTCCGGGTTTGCAGCCAGCCTCAGCTACCTAGTGAGGCCCTCTGCAACTTAGTGAGACCCTGTTTCAAAATAAAGAATAAAAAATAGGGCTGGGGGTGTAGCTCGGAGGTAGAATGCCCCTGAGTTCAATCCCCAGTATCTCAAAGAAAATGAAGTGATGAGACCTTTAAGAGGCGTTTGGGTCCTGAGTGGTCTGAGCCATCTTGGGAGAGTGGGTTCTTGTTCCTGAGGGACTGGCAGAGGCTGGGTCATCACACAGCCAGATTGCCCCTCAAGCTTTGCCTTTTTTGCACATGTCTGCTTGCTGCACTTGCACCTGATGCCGTCTGCCATGCCAGATGTGGCCACTGATCCTGAGCTTCTCAGCCTCCAGAACTGTGAGCTCAGTAAACTTCTTTTGAAATAAGTTATCCAATCTTTGGTATTCTGGTATAGCAACAGGAAATGAACTCAGGTGCATATGGAGTAGAGACTCCATGGGTGATGGTTTGATGGTTACTGGTTTGGGACAGGCTGGAGCATGTCACTAGGAAAGGCGCCATTTGCAGCTCTATACACCATCTTTCTCAAGCTTTTTACAGAGAGAAAGACACCTGGCCGTGGCTGCTTGTCCTTGACCTAAAGGCACTGGAGCTGCAGGCCAACTTCCAGTCTGCAAGGCTCTAACGTGGCCACTGGCTTGTGCCTATCTGGTTGGGAATCCTTCTGCTGGAGAACTGAAAGGCAAAGTCTTTCCTATGCTATTAGTTCTTCGATTGAATGGAACATGTTAGACTAGGGCTCAGTAAATGTTTGCTGGAAAGGGCCAGAGGACAGATGTTTGGACTCTGCAGGCTATCCGATCTCCATTGCAACTACCCAACTCCGTCATTGTAGAGTGAGAGTAGCCACAGATATACTGTAAACAAACCAGTGGGGTTGTGTTCTGATAAAACTTTATTTATGGATGCTGCAATTTGAATTTTGCATTATTTTAATATGACAAAATAGTATTCTTTTTTTTTAAACATTAAAATATATAAAAACCATCTTCACCTCATAGACCTAGTTTGTTAACCTCTGGGTTAGGCCACCAAGGGGAGCATTATTTCTTCCTCTTGGATGAGTTTCTTGGACAACTTGTGTCAGGATCTCTGAGGGAGGGCACCTGTCACAGGAGGAGGTTCTTGGCCACCACACCTGGCCTACAGAGTCAGATCATCAGAGAAACAGCCCAGGAACCTCTCATTTTAGCAGACTCTCCTAGGTGGTTATGATTCACACCAAACGTGGAGAGCCATTGTAGCTGAAAGGAACCAAGAACTTTCTTAAAGAAGCTTTTCAATTTGGGCAGAACAAAGAGACCAGCCTATCCTAAAAGTGCTTTTAGGATAGGTTCTAGCTGGGCAGATTCTTTTAGGATATTTCTAAAACCACTTTGGTTCTCCAGCATCATGGAGGCGCTGTTCTGAGGACAGCTGAGCCCACTGGGCGTGCCAAACAGAGGTGGCACAAGGAGCAGGGTCCTCGGTAGGTGCATTCAGAAAACCTGCAGATAGTTCAAGCTGATTGATTGGGGTGGCAGAGACTTCCCATCTGGCATACCTTCTCTACATTTATGGCTCAGAAATTAAGAAAGAGAATATGTATGGGTTATGCCCTTAGTACCTCCCTATGGGTAGATGTGACATGCAGCTTCAAGGACGCAGAGGCGATGGCCCTTCCAGCCAGCTTCTCAGGGCTCATTATCTTGTCCCTGTGTTCCCCTCCCCAAGCCCACTTACCTGGGAGATTCCGTCTGCTTTCTGTCTCACCTATCTTGTTCCATCCCTGTTAGCATAAAGGATATAGGGCATAACTAGGGTTTGGGCAACGGTGTGTGTGGCTGAAATTTAAATGAATTTCATTAGCATGATTAAATACTTATTACATGAGTCAAACATACGGGCTTCATTAAGCGAGTGAACTCCCAGGAACCTCCTCTTCTGTTTATACAACCCATCTGGACTCTCAGATTACTTTAAAGAAATGGGATAAATGGAGTTTGATATGACAGCCAGGCCATCTTTCAGCATGCATACTCCCCAAGGAAACTCATCTTCCATCGCTAACTCTGGCTTCCACACAACTGGGTGCAGAGGGTTTTTTTTTTTTTTCCCATCTGCTCTGGCCCCCGTGAAAGCCCAACATGACGCTGAAATTGAGACTTTACGTGTGACTTGCCAGGACATGACAGACATACTTTTCTCATTGGAGCATGGAACACTGTCTAAAGTCATTTGCAAGCACAAACCTTGGGCCTTTTACAAGGAGGAGGGCACACCTTAAAAGCAACATAAAGGACAGGGTTTAATTAACTTACCAGGCCTCTGTTAGTCATTATTAGGAGCTTTTTATCAAATTAAAGAAAGGCCTGCCAGGAAGGCAGCTGAGTGCTGAGAAGCAGCGACATGGTTAAGTGCCAAAGTGGGTTTTAATTGGCTGTTTAAATGAGGGAAAGTTCCCTGCAGTTTGACAGACACACATAGCAGGGTGTGTGCAAACACACACACACACACACACACACACACACACACACACACACACACAGAGTCTGGAAATCACAGCAGTCACACTGTTTGGAAAGCTGACATTCCCAGAAAGGGGACCACAAGCCTATCAGAGAGGAGCTCCAAGGCCCGTGGCACTCCATGCTCTGGGAATGCTGTCACTATTGTTTCTGATAACAATAAATAACAGCGATGCAGCAGTGAGCTGCCTGGATGCTGCCAGACTGAAACTCTTCTTGGGAATGCCCAAGGCTTCTTACTCTTGGACTGAGCCAGGGATTTTATTTTGTTTCTTTTGTCTGTCAATCCATTAGCATATAAAACAGCACATGATACCTACCCTGAAAGAATGTTGTAGAGATTTATACAAAGTGCCCAGCACAGAAGGGCAGCTCAGTAAATGGTAGTTATTTTGACCAAAGCATGCCTTACTGTACTCTTTAAAGAGATGATTGGGAAGTATTTATTCCTAACAGCTCAGTGAGGATGAGAAGCACTCTAGCATGGTGGCTAAGAGCTCACTCTTTGGAGTCAACTGATGGATCTGTGTGCTGACTTCACTGCCTCAGTGGGCACTCTGAGCCTCAGGCTCCTTTTCTTTGAAACGGAAAAAATCAGACCCACTTCATAAAGTGATGGGAAAATGACACAACTCTGCCTGAGAAGAGCTTAGCATACGTGTGGCCACAAGGGGTGTGACCATCAATGCACTCACTAGGGGAGTGTTTGTGTTCCCCTAGGAGGGGTAGGGAGACTGAACTACAGGATAGCTGTAGGCCAGGTCCTAAGGACACCCTGCCTTTTCACACAGGCCACTAGCCAAAGTTCATGGAGTCAGACCATTGGTGGAACTGACAGTGGTGGAATCTTACCATCTGAATGAGGGAAGGACAGGGTTTTGGGGTTTGGGGATAAATCCAGGACACCCAGGGAGGAGAGGTGGACAGAGGAGGGCTCTATAGTTGGTCTTTTGAGGTGCTGGCCCTCTTAGAAAGCTGGGGCTTCCCCCATGGTCTGAGCATGTACATGTGTGCGCCAGAATAGCGCCAGGACATGGCTGGGTTAAGCAGCCAGGGTGTCAGCTCTCACGCTTACTTCCCGGAGAAAGCTTCTTGTCGAGATGGGGTTCCCACCTGGTAAAAAGAAAAAAATATTCCAAAACAACTTTAAAAAAAATTTCCACATGCAGGTTTGTTTTTAAAAAACGAATTTTATTGGTACTTGGAGCTTGCTGTTTAAAGAAAGTTTCGATGGAAGTTCTCATTACAAGATCAAGGTCATCCTTTACAAGGATGCGTGCGAAGTAGTCAATGTAACTTTTGGCTTGTTCTCTGCATCACTGTCTTTTTGCAAAGTTAGGGGAGAAAGGGAAGCAGGAGAGGAGAAGGAGTCACATGACTACAAAGCAGGGAGGGTAGGATCTCTGAGGGAAGCCTGAGATACTAAAGAACTTCAGGCTACAGCTGCTGGTGAGGAACTTCAAATACAGGGCTGTGGGCCCTCGGATCCATTTTGAATTGAGGGATGTTTTCATAAAGGCTGCAAAAATAAACGTTCCTGGTCAAAGCATGAGCTACGTGCATTCAAACACACACCCTCTGTTCCAATAACACCGCAGTCCTTAGTGGCCCCGACGCATCAGCGAGGAAGAGAACAAACCCCTTCATTTCCCAACATGCTTGCACAGGGCTTGGAGAGACAGCTCTCACTCAATTTTCCAGCCCAGCAAGGCTTTGAACATGAAACAGAAGTATCACAGGGCTCCTACAAATGAGCCACAGCAGGCTGATGTCAGGGCACGGATTCATGGGCTGCCGGGGGGTTAATATCTCTGGCAATTTCACAGAAGAAAAAAGCCTGCATTCTTCTCCACACTGCCTGTTTCACACATCCTTGGCAGCTGGGCTTCCCAATGCTTCATTTAGGCCAATGTCCGTGAAGGAATGGATCAGCAGGAGCGGGCCACGGGGCGGCCATTTTAAGCCCTTGGCCTCGGTCCCCGCTCCCTGCGTTCGGAAGAGACAGACAGGCCTTTGTGTGCCTGAGCCGGCTAAGCCAGGATGTGACTGCGCGCTGGAATCTGACCTTTCATGGGCTCCAGCACCTGTCAGAAAAACGAACAAGCTTGGGGTGTTTTTTCCGCTCTGGACTTAAATGCCAGTTTTGTGACTCCCTCACAGTGGAACAGGGCCAAGGCAGTTGTGGTCAATGCCGGCTCTCTGAGGGGTAAACCTGAGACAGAAGTGATGGACGGCCCTGCGCTTCTGAGGCCTGGCCAGCTCTCAGCTCAGGAGGAATTCAAGCCTAGCAGAGGACTCCGGTGCTCTGAATTAGGAACCTCAGAGCAGATCAAAACAGCTCTATCCCTCTGGCACCGTGAAGGGGTGGAGGAGAGAGAGAGAGAGAGATTAGGAATGCAGTGTTGGGAAAGAGACTTCCTCACAGTGACCCTGACATAGATGGCTGTCTGGTCTGTCTGGGCTGAGACTTAGGGGCAGTTTCAGTACTTCCCTTGGCCTGCTGTAGCATATACATATGAGCATATTGGTCAAGTCTGGGTTGGATTCTGTCACTTTTTAAAATGTTTTTAGTGGTACTAAGGATTGAATCTAGGGGTATTCTACATCCGAGCTATACCCCCAACCCTATTTTATTTTTTATTTTGAAACAGAGTCTCCCTAAGTTGGGGAAAGTCTCGCTAAATTACTGAGGCTGGACTCAAACTTATCCTCCTATCCCAGCTTCCCAAGTACTGAGATTATAGGTGTGTGCCACCACACCAGGCAGGACTCTGTCACTTATGATCTTCAGGACCTTGGTCAAGTAACTTAATGTCTCTGAACTTTCTCAGATGTTAAATGGGGGATAAAAATGCTTAATTTCAAAGGTGGTTGTGGGGTTTTAAATGAGATGATATACACAAAACACCAAGCATCTTGCCTAAGCACCTTGGAAATATTTAGTCAATAGCTGCCCCCACCCCTTGCAGGGCATGCTTGGGCTGCAGGAGAAATGGAGGTACCATCACTACTGACACGCCCCACCATGATCATGGAAAGGGGTCAGGCCAGCCCATAGGTAGTTTCAGGTCTGGGAAGACAACTTTCCTCCTACAGGTGACCCCAGAAGATTGTCCTCAGGGCTCCTTGGTGGCTCTGTCTTGCCTGAAGTACCTGGGGGCTTCGGTGTGGACCTGCGGGTGGGTGCATCTCCCCAACCCTGAACAGGTTCAGAACCCTAGAGGCATAGAGAAGCGAATGCATGCCAATCATCCAGCCTGATGGACTTGGTCCTGTGAGGTGAATATGGCCACTCTGCCTGCTCCTCTGGCTCTGGGAGCTTGCATCTGCCACCTCATTTCATAGGCGAGCAGTCCAACGCTAAGAAGTAGCAGCTGGGGAGGGGACGAGCAGAGGTGGGGGGAGATGTCTACAGTTACACAGAGCTGGACCCAGAGTCAGTGAAAACAATCTAAAATCCAATCGGCATTATCAAGCTATTGATAACTTTAAAATATACAAATATATAAAATGTGGCTTTGAAATCATGAAGACTCTGTTTCTTTGACTTCATCACATCTCATGAAAATGGCTGTATAGATTTTTTACCAACTTTGGAGGGTGTGTTTAGGGTGGCCTGACATAAAATGTAGTGTAAACTCTACCCCTGGGAGGCGGGCATCTCACACAGAGGAGCATCATCCACTGTGGGATATGAGGCTGAAATGTAGCTGCAGGTAGCTGTGACTGGCAGGTGCGGAGGGCTGGGCCCAGGAAGCAATCATGACATAGGAGCCCCAAGTTGGAATGTAGGTGGTGACTAGAAACAAGCTGGGAAGTTGGCTCCAAAGTGAGTAAAACACATTCCTTTATTCATCTGAAGAATACAGACTAGGCCAGCTACTAAATACAAAGAGTTGCAGTCTACATACATACATACATATATACATACATACATATATACATACATACATTTATTTTTGTGGTACTAGGGATGTAACCCAGGGGCATTCTACCTCTAAGCTATACCCCTAGCCCTACTTTATTCTTTTATTTTTAAACAGAGTCTCACTAAGTTGCAGAGGGCCTCACTAAGTTGCTGAGGCTGGCTGTGAACCGGTAATCCTCCTGACTCAGCCTCCCAAGTCCTGGGATTACAAATGTGGGCCACCAAGCCTGGCCACACTACTTTTAATTTAAAAATATATTGTTATCTGAGCATGGTGGCACATGCTTGTAATCCCAGTACTTTGGATAAGAAATAAAATCTGGCTGGGGGATGTGGCTCAAAGGTAGAATGCCTCTGGGTTCCATCCCCAGTACCACACAAAAAAAGATATTGTTACTTGTCCAGACTGTACTTTTGGTGGCCCTTGTGTTACTAATGATTGCAACAGAGTTTGCCGTGTGTCAAACACTTCCCTATCAAGTTTAATCTGCACAAGGATTCCTCTATGAGGAAGCATCTATTGCTCCCACTTCACAGATGAGGAAACTGGCTCAGGGAGGTTGGGTAATCTGCGTAGCATCCTCCACCTGGTAAATGGCAAAACCAGGACACAAACTCAGGTATGTGTACTCCACAGCCTAAATGCTTTGCCAGAATGCCAGGTCGGCTTTTCCTGTGGTTTCTTAAAGTGTCATTCCTTTACTACAAAGGTATTCAGATGGTCATAATTTGATTTCGTTGACATAAAGAGTTCCTTTAATCAATCAAATTGCATGCTGACAATATATTTCTTTATACTTCTCAAAAATGTCTGGGTTTAAAAAATTCAAATGAAAAAATGTTAAAAAGCTCTAAATTAGATTTTCACTGGCAAGCATGTTATCTGATCATGTTATTATTTGATGTTTGATAAATACTCACAGCTACTGTTTGGTGCCTGGTTGGACAGTTTAAAAGGTGGCTTTTTTTAGTTTTAATCTGAAATGTATTAAGGAGGGTCAGCCAAGCCCAGGCAGGCTTTGCTAAAGGTTTTTTGCATTGGTCACAGTTTTGACTTATAGATCATCAATTAGTTGCAGATGTCGACAGTAATATGGAGTGTAGGAAGGGTCAGGAGAACACTTAGTTCCCATTTGAAAGGAATTTAGAACTTAGAAAAAAATACCCTGTTAATTCTGGACTGCCAACATATACACATTTATGCATGGATGTAACTCCCTGGAAAAACAGTCAAATATTTGGAAGTGGTAGAGCATAATTCTATAGATTTAATAATGTAATTTAACAAAAAACTTGGGTTTTTAAAAAATAATCATCCGTAACTCGGAAAAGAGCAAGAATCATCTTCACATTTCTCTCGTCTCTGGAACACAACAAATGTTTTAGTAATTGCAATCATTAATCACGTAAAAATGAAAACAATAATAACGAGAAGTACAGCTCTGTTCCAAGGACTGAGGCCCATTTGTCTATTTTGGCTTTTATCCTCACACTCACTCTCTGAGTTGGGTTCCATCATTTTCTGTGCTTAGAAATAAGGAAATTGGAAGGTCATGTAGGGCAAGGCCAAGACCTAGCCACAGCTTGGGACCCTCATCCAGTCATGCCAGGCATGGGGCATCATGCCGGTTTCTCTGAAGGATCTACTTTTGGGAATGACAATATTAACTCTCTAGGAGCCAAAGATTTAGAAAAGGCTGAGATGCAGATACCAGAATTTATACAAGGGAAGGTGTAGAGAAGTCCAAGCAGTGGACTCTGGAGGGGCAGGAGGGAGGAGGATCCTGGAGCTCGCTGACCTCCATAGGTCTACAGCGACACCAGGAACTATGTCTGGGCCCAAGGCTTATTTCTTAGCCCTTCCTTGAATTAAGAATGTTTTTAACATTTTTTTAAAAGTTTCGTATTTTAAAAAGTTCATATATTTGTAAAATGTCTTAAAGAGATTTATATTTCTAAAAGACCTGTATTTTTAAAAAGGGTGATGAGGCAGGCATGATTGCCCATGTCTGTAATCCCCAATATTTGGGAGGCTGAGACAGAGGAATCACAGGTTCATGGCCAGTCTCAGCAACTTAGTGAGAGCCTGTTTCAAAATAAAAAAGGGCAGGGAATGTAGCTTGAGGAGGAGAGGGAGGAGGAGGAATGTGACAGAGACTGTATGTGGCCTACAAAGTCTAGAATATTTACTGTCTTGCCCTTTACAAAAAATTTGTCAATCCCTGGTCTAGACTAGTGTTAGTAGAAATATAATTCTGCCACATATGTAACTTAAAATTTTCAAATAAACGACTTAAAATATAAAAATAAAATAAAAATTTCTAGTACCACATTAATAAAGTAAAAGGAAACAGGTAAAGTGAATAATAATGACACACTTTATTTAAGCCAGAATAATCAAAATATTATCATTTAACATGTAAAAAATAATAAAAAAACTATTAACAAAACATTTAACATTCCATTTTCATACTAACTCTTAGAAACCTGACTGGTATTTGACAGGACACATCTGAGTTTGGACTAGCCGCCACATTTTAAGTACTCAAAAGCTATCTGTGCGGAGGAGTGGCCACTGTATTGCATGGCGCTGGCTTTCACCCTGATGAATGAGTGAGATTTTGGTGGGAAAGGGGAGGATAATGGGTGCCGTCTCTAACAGGGCTTCTCAGCCTCAGCAACCCTGACATTTTGGGCTGTATAACTATGTGTGGTGGGGGTTGCCCTGTGCCCTGCAGGATGGGATGTCTGACAGTGTCCCTGGACTTCAGCCTCCGGATGCCAGAAGCACTCCTCCCCCCTCCTCCAGTGTGACAATCACAAAACACCTCCAGACATTGCCAAATGAACCCAAGGAGCAAGGTTGGGAACCAATGGCCTTCGCACGGAAAAGCTGTGTCTGGGAATGCACCTGGAATTGCCCAGAAAATGTCCTCTGAGGGACCCAGTTTGATGGAAGAAGGATAATTGAAGGAGAGTAATGAGAATTATGGTAGCAAAAGTCGAGGCCAGATATCAGTGATGGCTATGGAAGAGTTGCAAGCAGCAGAATGGAATTAGCAAAGTTGAAAATGAAGAACATTTTTTCTTCCATCTTTGAAAAACCAGATTCTTTCTCTTCCTGGCAAAGACATTTTTCCCCTTAAAGAAAAGCATCATTTAAAGAGCCAGTGCCCCCACCCTGTGTGTGTTGGTGAGGGGGGAGGTTTTTATTAAATTCCAGGAGAGGGCTGGGTTTCCAAAGCAATCAGCCAGCCCCTTGGTGAGTAGGCTCCCTGCCATTTAGCTGACATTCCACCCCGCAGGAGCTGAGGAGAGAAGAAAATCAACAGTAAGCAGGCAGAGTGGCTGTGGCTTCACTTTTGGAATTTCCAGGGAGGTCCAGAGCCATGCAGTGCACCAAAGAGACCAGAGATGGAGGCAGCCTGAGCAAGGCCTGGGGATCTGACACGCCTGTCATCCCACTAACTTAGGAGGCTAAGCCAGGAAGATTACAGGTTCAAGGCTAGCCTCAACAATTTAGCAAGGCCCTTGACAATTTAACGAGACTCTCTTTCAAAATAAAAAAATATAGTAGGGTTGGGGGTGCAGCTCAGAGGTAGAACATCCCTGGGTTTAATCCCCAGTACTGGAACCAATCAATCAATCAATAAATATAATGATAGCACAACTGTGAAAGAAGGGAGCATATTTGTGTAGGAAAACCACAAGGCTGTTTGTCTAGCTCTGGGGGATAGTCTCCTCTTGTCCCTGGATCTACTCTCTGCCCTTCTCCACCTGGTCAAGTGCTCTGGGAGGCTGACCTTTATGGATTGCATTGGACAGGTTCTCCTGCCCTTTAGTTTCTGCTGGGTTCAGCCAAGGGGAGGCCCACAGGAGGTCAGAGGCAGGAGAGTGAGGTTGGGGTATTTATTCCCCAGCCTTCCCTGCTGGGCTGTGGGTTGGCAGTGGCTGTGATTTCTTGGTGAGGACTACAGCTCCTACAATGACAGGTCTCACCAGATTCCTGAAACCGCTTTCACTTCTTGGCCTTTCAGGCCTGGTGCTGGGAAGGCCACAGTGCCGTCATCAGCCCCAGGCTCGGGTGCTTCCTCATCCCTAGTGGTTTTGCCCACATGTCTATAACTCATCCCTTCACAAACGCTCTTCAGTCACCCCTTCTGAGTGTGCCGTCTGCTCCTGCCAGGACATGCTTGACATTGCAGCTTTCTATATCGTCTATGCAGAGAATCCCGTGTCTTTCTTGACCTTCCAGCAACCCACCAGGACATTTTGAGCCAAGCTAGAGTTAGTAGGTCTTTGAAGCCATTGGGTTGACTCCAATTGATGATCAAAGAAAGGTAAGCATAGAAGTTTTCTGGATTTTCCTGGGTTACCAAGTAGCTTGCTCTACCAGAACTTTAATGATAAACCCAAGAATCCCCACCCTCAGTTTTCTCCCAGAGAGGAATGTATGTAATGCTCAATTCAGTGTTTTTCTTTCTGGAATGTCTAACAATAATAAAGGAACTTGGGGAAAGTGTCAAAGAAAATTGCAGATTGTTTGAAGGGATCCAAACCCCAGCTTGAACCAAACTCCTCAGCTGTCAACAGGCCGGCCCCATGATTGGACATCAGCAGAGGGAAATGTGTACTTTCATCTCCCCTCTGCTCTCAGGCTGGTTCTGCCCCGTGGGGAAAAGGCCTGGAAATCACATCACCGGCACTTCCTCATGGACTCTCACTAATTATGAAAAAAAGAACAAACCCCCTTCTGGGATTCATCTCAACCAGTTTAACCAGAGAAAATGACTGATGCCAATTAGTTGAAAAAGGCTGGGTCTTTTTCTTTTGGGGATGCTTCCTAGCTATTTATGAGCACATTTTGACTCTTGATAGCAGAAAGATTAAGGATCAGTAAGGCAGAGATGTTAATGGCAGGTACAGTAGCTAAAAACGACATCAAAAGAGAAGACGGGATTCTCAAGTGATAGGTAGAAGGCACAGCCTGTATATTCAGCCCCTAAAGGATGTAGGATGTAGGGTATGAATACATGCAGGATATCAGGGCTCTAGTTATGCTCCCCTGGGTAACTTGGGGTTAATTCCTTCAATATTTTAATCCTAGTTTCTGAGGTAAGGAGATGCAAGGACTTTAAATACCAGTAAGTTGAATGACCCAGCCTTGAGGCCATAATGGAGTCACCACACTGGGCATTTTTAGAAAGAGATCTAGAATTCTGTTCTGCAGCAGTTGGATTAGAATCACTGAGGACCATCCCCTGGCATTGGAATCTGCCACTCTGTTAGCAGATAGAGTACCACCCTCACACCCGCAAACAGGGCCCCGTGCCGGGCCCTACACCTCATATTTGCCCCACAACACCCACACTGTAAGTGACTTTCTCAAAGGAAGTCCTCTTTCAGTATCTGGGACTAGACAGGATAAGCTGTGAAGTCCAAGTAGACAACCCTGAGCCTGCACTGGGGCCGTGTGGGCCCTGGTCCACATTACTCTCTTTCTTTGGGGTATCCTGTGCCACTCCCTATCCTGCATGCATGGGGACAACCGGATGCTCTGAAGGCCACGTTCATGGGTTATCCTGATTGGACTCTATTCGAGGTGAGCACCCTGGAGAAGAGATCATCTCTGCTGAATGGCAAGATCTTTTTTATGGGACTGAGCAGCCAGAATGGTTCTGACCTGCCAATTTGAGGTGATTCAGTTATTTCATATAGACTAAGTCAAATAAAAATTAATTGCCTGGGACTGAGATCATAGCTCATTGGTAGAGCGCTTGCCAAGCATGTGCAATGCTCTGGGTTGCATCTGTCAAAATGACAGTGCTCCAGCACTGTCAAAAAAACAAACAAACAAACAAACAAAATCTTTATTTTCTTGGCCTGGTGTCCCTAGGGGGCAATCTTGAATAGATATATACCAGTGTGTTGACAGTATAGATCTCTGTGATCTTATGGGTGATTTTGATTTTATTCATTGTATCTTTAAATTTTGATTGGCAGGGAAATGAGTTGAAACACTGGTGGAATTCCTTTTATGGTGGAAACTGTCTTGATGATTGAAACATGGAGACGGGTCACTTCATGTGCAACAATGATGGAAAGTCCGAAGTGGAGTGAGCAGGTGTACTGATGAAAACTAAAATTCTCTGCACAGTAAAGTGAGAAGTTGGGGTTTGCTGGGTTGTCCTAGTGACAGGAAGAGAGGAAGGTTAATCAAGAAGGAACTGAGCAAGCCTGGTGCAACTGGCGCCTGGGGCTCTGGCTGTGAGAATTCCCCCACAGGAGGGTGAGCTGGGGACTGGAGTGGTCCACTCTTCCCCGGAAGCTGGGTGGTTGTTGCTGTGTGAAGGTGAGCCTCCATTGCCACACCCTTCAGTAACACCAGCTCTACACCCAGCTTTGGATTGTGTTCCTTTAGGGTGGAGGCTAGCTGTGAACAGGGTAAGGATGTGCCTGTGTAGACAAGGGCATAGGCAGACCTCCCGGGTTCAGTTGGAACAGCAACTTGAAGCCTGGCATTACTGAGAGACAGGTAAGTTTTCCTACAACTATCCAGAGGTGGAAGAGGAAGATCCCAAGCTCCTCCTGTGAGTGGGTTGGTGGTGCTAGCTATTAAATATTTAAGGGCAAAGTAATTCCAGGAAAAGGGGTTGCTGAGAAGTAGTGCATATTTTTTCCTCGAAATACCCTTAAAGAACGCACATTATACTAGGCACCATGTCACATGCCTGTAATCCCAGCTACCCCAGATGCTAAGGCAGGAGGATCGAAAGCTTGAGGCCAGCCTGGACAACTTAATGAGATCCTGTCTCAAAATAAAATAGAAAAGGGCAGAGATGTAGCTCAGTCCTACTTTCAGAGATCTGTGCTAAAAGATTCTGGGAAAGATATAAAAGGAGGCATGCACAAAGCTGTTCATTGTAGCTCCATCACTAAAGACTGGAACCCCTAAGTCAATGGGAGCCAGATGCCATGGTGCATACCTGTAATCCTGGTACTTGGGAGGCTGAGACTGGAGGATCACAGGTTCAAGACCAGCTTCAGCAAACTTAGTGAAACCCCGTTTCAAAATAAAAAGGGCTGGGTGTGTAGCTCGGAGGTAGAATGCTCCCAGGTTAAATCCCTAGTACCAAAAATAAAATTAAATTAAAACACACCCACTATGTGCTTATGGTTTTTTAAGGAAAAGATAAACCAGTTTTAAAAAGTTATCGATAGAGAAGGAGAGTAGGAAAGAACTTGTACACTTGACTCCAGAATAAATTATTATTCTATAAAATAATTAAATGAAATCATCTGGGTTTATAATGGTTAAAACTATCATTTTTCAATCACAATGTTGTCATTTACTAGCTGTCTGTGGTTAGGGAAGTTATTTGAATTTTCTAGGTAGTTTTCTTGGTCTTAAGATAATATCCTTC
>PVLC010024510.1:0-24580 GCA_004027655.1 Graphiurus murinus | reverse complement strand
ACAACATAGTGAAACCCTATTTCCAAACAAGAAACAAAATTGGGCTGGAGGTGTAGCTCAAAGGTAGAATGCCTCTGGGCTGTATCCCCAGAATATATTGAGAATATAATGTCAAGAATCCATAATCTTTTGGCCTGAGAGTGATTTTTGTGTTACAGGTATACCTCAGTTTAAATTTAAATAGACCCAAAAGGTCATCTCAAATATTATACTGCCCTTCCCTTTAGCACACTGTGTGATGAAAAGAACCTTTAGGAAGCCCAAGAAAAATAGATGTAGGAATGCAAGATACATTACTTTTTGTCTCTCCTGAAGACCAATTAAAGACAGAGAGAATTAATCCTGATTTCGAGGAAGACGGTCTATGATGGTAAAATGTGACACACCTTTTTGTGCTTCTTTCTGGTGCAATAATCACTGTAATATCATACACGTTCTTTAAATTTTCACAAACTTTGGTAAGTGTAAAATTTTTTATCTGGACATTTTTGGAGGAAAGGGGAATAAAGATTTCTATTTTGTTATCATTTTGGAGGGGAAGTTAATATGGATAGAAGCTAGGGGTAGTCTACCTCTGAATAACACAGTCAGTACTATTTATTTTTACTTTGAAACAGGATTTTCCTAAGTAGCTGAGAGTCTTAATAATTTGCTGTGGTTGGCCTTGAAACATTGATCCTCCTGCCAAAGAATAATACTGTGATAAAAGGTTGGCATACCATGCCCAACCTTCTACCATTTTCTTAATGTTTTCAGTATTGTATAACTTTATATATGACTTTGTAAAATCTACTAAATGAATCAGTAATCAGGATAAATTTTTATTTTTATTGTTTACAGATATGGATTCAAAATACACACAAAGACTTTTCCCAAAGGAAAATACACACATCAGTCACCATCAGACAATGTACAATGGAGCGAACCCACACAGTGGCAGCAAATGCAATAAAACGTCCACACATCCTTCATATCTTGTCCATCAGAAAATACACACCAGAGAGAAAGAGTACAAAGGCAAAGAATGTGGTAAATCTTTTGCTCAGAATTCAACTCTTGTAAAGCACCACAGAATTCACACTGAACAAAAATTCTACAAATATAGAGAAGGTAGTACATCTGTTTCTTCTCAGTCAAATCTGACTAAACCTAAGAAAATCCACACTGGAGAGAAACCCTACGAATGTAATGAATGTGGTAAATATTTTTCATGTTCCTCAACACTAATTACACATAAGAGAATTCATACTGGAGAGAAACCCTACAAATGTAATGAATGTGGTAAGTCTTGTTCTGATTCCTCAGCTATGAGTAAACATCTGAGAATTCACACTGGAGAGAAACCATACAAATGTCATGAATGTGGTAAATCTTTTCCTGACTCTGCACATCTAACTATCCATAGAAGAGTCCACACTGGAGAGAAACCCTATAAATGTGAAGAATGTGGTAAATCTTTTTCTGCTTCCTCAAATATAATTAATCATAGGAGAGTCCACACTGGGGAGAAACCCTACCAATGTAAAGAATGTGCTAAATCTTTTTCTTCTTCCTCAACTATGATTAAACATCAGAGAGTCCACACTGGAGAGAAACCCTACAAATGTAATAAATGTGGTAAATCTTTTTCCTCTTCCTCAACACTAATTACACATCAGAGAATTCATACTGGAGAGAAACCCTACAAATGTAAAGAATGTGCTAAATCTTTTTCTTCTTCCTCACATCTAACTAAGCATAAGAGAATCCACACTGGGGAGAAACCCTACAAATGTAAGGAATGTAGTAAATCTTTTTCTTCTTCCTCAACACTAATTACACATAAGAGAGTCCACACTGGAGAGAAACCTTACAAATGTAAAGAATGTGGTAAATCTTTTTCTAATTCCTCAACTATGAGTAGACATCTGAGAATTCACACTGGAGATAAACCCTACAAATGTAATGAATGTGGTAAATCTTTTTCTGAATCCTCAACTATGAGTAAACATTGGAGAATCCACACAGGGGAGAAACCCTACGAATGTAAAGAATGTGGTAAATGTTTTTCTTATTCCTCAACACTAATTACACATCAGAGAATTCATACTGGAGAGAAACCCTACAAATGTAACGAATGTGGTAAATCTTTTTCTTCTTCCTCAAATCTAACTATGCATAAGAGAATCCACACTGGCAAGAAACCCTACAAATGTACAGAATGCGGTAAATCTTTTTTCTCTTCCTCAAATCTAATTAGTCATGAGAAAAACCACACAAAATAGAACCCACCTGCAGTAAATGTTTTAATACTACCTCACATCATTTTATCCACCAGAGAATGGACACTGAAGAGAAAATTATGACTAAGCATCAGAGAATTCACACTGGACAGAAACCCTACAAAGGTACAGAATGCGGTAAATCATTTTCTTCTTCCTCAATTCTAACTATACTTGGGAGAATACACACTGGGGAGAAACCCTTCAAATGTAAAGAATGCGGTAAATCTTTTTCTTCTTCCTCAACTATGACTAAGCATAAAATAATTCACACTGGAGAGAAGCCTTACAAATGTAAATAATGTGGTAAATCTTTTTTTGTCTCATCACATCTAACTACCCATAAGAGTGTATGCACTGGGGAGGCAGTGTGTACTGCAAACAGTGTGTACCTACCCACAAACATAATGCAGGCAAGTTTTTGCTCATAACAACTCTTATAAAGCTACAATGAATCCACCCACACTGGAGAAAAATATTCAAATATAAAGAATACAGTAACTTGTTTTCTTCATCAAATCTAATTTTGCATAACAGAAACCACATGAGAGAAATCGTAAAAATGTATAATAAAATAAATCTTTTTCTGCTTCCTTAACTCCAGTTATGCATCAGAGATTCCACACTGGAGAATAACCCTACAACCGTAAGGAATGCATTAATTTTGGCTCATAAATCATTAGTTGTAAAGTATGAAAGAATTCACAGTGGAATAACACCCTACTAATATGAATGATGCAGTATTTTTCTTCTTCCTCAAGTCTAGTTTACCATAAGAGAATCTACATGGAATATAAAACCTACATATGTAAAGAATGTAGCAAATATTTCAGATACCTCACATCTTGTTGTTCATCAGAGAATCTACATTGGTGATGATCTCTCTAAATGGAAAGAATGCATTCTATCTATCTTTTCATTGTTGCATATCTCTTGTTGCATATCAGCAATCCATTCTGAAGAGAAACTACATGCTTTATGTCTCATCAGAGATAGCATACCTGAAATCCATATACACAAAACAAATATGGATAAATTGTGTTCCATAATACTCCTTATAATTCAACAGAATGTATACAAGAAAAGTTATTTCCATCAGCAAAAAAATGTGGATACTGTTTTTTCACATATAAAAAGTCAATAATGAGAGAGAAAAATGAGAAAAATGGCAACCCTTTACAAAGTCTATAAGTGTATTTCCTCTCAAAATTTACTAAGATTAGACTCTTGATCTTTGAAAAAAGAAAATACAGAATTTTGACATCACTGTATGATAAGAAAATAATGTTTCATGAGTTCTTGTTCTCTGTATCTTTCAAAAGGCAGCATAGAGTGGATTTCTAATGTTTTAATGTCATTTATAAAATGAAACTGAGTAGATTATAATGTTTTATTACTGAAATTAAATGCATGAAATATTATCCTGTAAAAACTTTGAAACTTGACCACTTTAGATTTGGCTATGCAAAACAAAAGGCAGTGAAGAGGCTTATACCACACTATTAAGTAACATAGTAGAAAGTCTTTTTCTGTAATCCTTTTTTTAGAGGACTAAAATAAAAAATGCCTTTTGGGACAGTGTTCAAATTACTTGTTTTTGTATTACTGTGACATTTTTATTCTATAATAAAGTTATATTGTAGTACTATTAGAAATGATGTCTGAGTCATGAATTTGCATTTATCAAATACTATCCAGTATGTTTCTTTTCACCTGCTTTCCTCCTTGTCCATTAGAATAAATAGAATTTTCCATTCTTATTTCGAAAGATATTTACAAATATTTACTAAAGATAAATATTTTGCTGTAATAAATATTAAACCCACCAGAAATTCACCACATACCTACATTCATAACGTTCAATAATTTTTTATTTCTGTGACAAGTTTTGCTAAGATATGATTGCCAGCCTTAACCTTGAGATCATCCTGCCTCAGTCTTAGACATTTCTGGAATTATACATCTTCACTACAATAGCTTTTCTACAGGCCAACTTTTGGAGTAAGCAAAATATAAAGCCACTCACAATGGCAGCATATGCCTGTAATCCTTTTGCTTGTGAAGTTGATACAGGAGGCCAGCCACGGGAACTTATTGAGTCTCTCTGCAAAAAGGTGAGACCTTGTTTAGAAATAAAAACAAAAAATGCTGGGAGGGTAGTCCAGGGGTAGAATGTCTGGGTTCAATCTCCAGTAACAGGCACATGGGTACACACACACACTCACAAAGAAAAATAAATGAAAGGAAAAAAGAAATATAAAAGGTAAAATAATGAATCTTTGTATATGTGTTTGTATGTGACAGTGTGTGTAATTTCAAAATTAAAAAATACTTGAAGAAATTTGATAATTTCAGAAAGGTTTCTAGAATAGTATAACAGATTATATAAAATATTTTCTCATATTCTAAGTATATCTGTAGCAAAACTACAAGAAAATATTTACATATGAGACAATTTTTCTAGTATACTCTAACAAGTTTTTAATATATATGTTATTCCTCTATGGTACATGTAAATAATTTATTTCAAATATATCTTCTAAGTTCATAATCTGCCTTAACATATTATCTTTCTTCCAATCATATTATCTAATATATATCTAACATATGACTTTACATTCTGATATTGATATAATATGATTTATATGGCCAGCTCAGAAATTTGTGAATTTTTGTTTAAGAGTACTCAGAAATTAATGTGGGTATTTAAATCTATAATACTTAATAAAGTACGTATCCCTTAACTGAAACATTCCATTTCCCCCATCTCAATTAGACAAGAAAAACAAGCAATGTATAAGAATTTGTGATTTCTTTCCTTTTTTTGGCATATGACAATGTATTAAATTTCACATAATGCTGAAGTGGAATTACTTGCTCTTTCAGGGAACACACCCCATTATTTTTAAGTGACATCAGAAAATGCATTGATACTACTAGGCTGATTATTTGAAAACTAAAAAAGCATTAGAAGTAGCTACAATAATTTGAACTGAACTCAGATTATACTGCTGACTCACTGATTTTAGGAATTGGACTTCTGGTTGTTTCATTTTCTGATTATCTACAGTTCCTCACTTATCGATCTATTCCCCATCTCCATCTGTGTAATAGTGCTCCCTTTCTTACTGCTCTATTATCCAGGTCATCCCACACAGGACTTTATGGGTACTGATGTGGCATAAAAATTTCTCATGCAATAAAAATTAGTTTTTTCTTTTGGTACTGGAAATAGAATCAGTAATGTTCCATCTCTGATTTCCACCCCCAGCAATTTTTATGTTTTTTATAAGAAAGCCTCACCAAATTGCTGTGTCTTGCTAAGCTGCTGCGGTAGGCCTAAAACCCATGATCCTCTATCTCAGCCTCTAACTACTGGAATTACAGGTGGACACCACTACATGTGGAGAATAAAATATCATATTAACTATACGGTTTAGGCCACTTAGTGTATAAATGCAACATTCTAAACATGTAATTGACATAAACTAAAGCAGTACCAGTGATATGGTGATGTAATTCAGTCACCTAGCACTTTGAGGGATGTTTAAATTTTCATTTAAATTTGTTCATTGTTCCTTTGGTTATTTTATAACATGTAGTTCACTTACCTAGCACTTGTAAAACTTATGAGTTCCTCTCATTAAATTTTGTTTTATACCATCCTTGAATTTTTTAAAACTCTTCAGATTTTTTGTGACCTAAAATGTAATCTGTCCTAGTGAAAAACTTTTGTGATGTTGAGATAATGCATGTCCAAGTATGTACAATGAATCTTCTCTAGATCTCTGTTAGACTCAGTGGGTGTTGTAGTATAGGTCTAATGTTGACTGGTTCATTTTAAGTGATATGTCCCCTAATGGGAATGAGGTATTGCTAGGAGAAATCAAGGTTTAAAAAGGATACTGAACGCAGTAAGACATATTTGTTTAACTTTACACAGATTAATGCTCATCCCCAAGGATAGTAACAGGCAAGGATTGTAGGTATATATCTGTGGGATAACATTCTGGTGAATTTTACATAAGATGATACATACATGATTATGTGTAGGTTTTGAAATTTCAAGTTCAATGTTCTAGTGATCTCTGAATCTATATTTAAATGTTTTAAATGTTGATGCTGTGAGTTTAACTCAAGGCCTTACACTTGCTGAACAAGCCCTCTTCCATGGGCTACACCCACAGTCACGGTTCCAAATTTTTAATATAAAGGAAGGTAACAGAGTAAAGAAATATTGTCACAAATGCAGAGGTATTAAATCTCTGGCAAGCCGGACATGGTTGGGTACTCTTGTAATCCCAGTACTTGGGAGGCTGAGACCAGGGTATCCAGGTTCCCAGCCATCCTCAGCTACTTAGTGAGGCCCTCTACAACTTAAAGAGACCCTCTTTCAAAAAATAGGGCTGGGGTTGTAGTTCGGAGGTTGAATACCCCTGGGTTTCATCCCCAGTACATCAAAAAGAAAAAAAAAAAACTCTGGCATTTGTTATTAGTGTCTGAAAACAATCTTCAACCTTTAGGTTAAAAATAAAGAGAAGATAATCATACAACATGCAAAAGAATTATGTTCAAATTATATTAAAATTTAAAATATGTTAAAGTAGAGATTTTAGGAAAGGTATCATAAAGAACATGTGGAATTTTAGAAATCAAGTATCAAAATGTACTTCATTAGATTAAATTTCACTAAGTAGAAATATTTTGCTGTACTCATATCTGAAGATTTTAACAATTCATCTAAATCATTGTGGATAAAAATAAAAATGAATATAAAATGTGATGGCATTCTTTCTTTTTTTTTCCCATGCAATGCAGCTTTTATTTTTTTTTGTTATTGCAATTTTAATCATTTTTCATGTTTTTACTATTTTCCATTTTTTTATAATGGGTTATCAGCATAAGATGACTGTTTATCTCTTTCACACACAGGAACATATATGCATGTATATGCCAGAACATCTTTATCTGTATACAAACTGTATGCCTTCTGATAGTGTTTTTTATTATGATTGTGTCATATTTGTGTTTGTGGTTATATACCGATGGGGAAATAAACAAATGATCATTGTACAGGTGCACACAATTCACATAATCCTCAGAACCTTAGGAGATGTTCTTTTCCATACATAGGAAAAGCTGAGTTTGCATAGATGGGATCTCTTCTAGTGAAAACAATGTGGCTGAGAGCTGGGAATCCTGCACTGGTTAATGCAGAGAAGTACATCACCAAAGCACTAGGATTAACAAAATCAGCCAACCAAGCCTGAGAAGTGCAGAAGAGAGTACATGGAGGTACAAGGGTGCTCACAATGAAAAGGACTGTTTTGTTAGGTGTGGACATGTGGATGGACTAGGAGATAACCTGTTCCTGTGGATGTATTTGAGCTGCTGCTTGTACCTTGGCAGGGTAAAAATCATGTACTTCCTCACCCAGAGCATGATACTCATAACATTAAGGAATGAGAGCAGGGCTATATGCAGAGCTCTCCAGTTTTGTCATTACCAACAAAATAGTATAAGAAATATTTAGTCTTCCTGAATAATAATAATAATAATGATAATAATAATAATAATAATAATAATAATAATAATAATAATATTATCATTATTATTATTATTATTTGTTTCTGCTACTCAATTTGATAAAATAGTGATATTTACTAGAATGTGGAGGACCTAGCCCAGCAGTATGAAAAAGCCAGTGTACCTACGAGATTTCGCTTTAAGCTCTGCTCACCTGAAGTACCTGGGTCACTTTTGATAGGATGGCCAATTTTATGATATTTTTTTTCCTACCCAAGTACATGGGAGATCCTTCTATTTTCTAAGATATTATTCAATTTCTTCCTTTAGAATTTTATAATTTTCATTATAGATGTCTTTTACCTCCTTGGTTAGGTTTATTCCTATGTATCTTATTGAATTTGAGGTTACTGTGCATGGAATTGTTTTCTGGATTTTTTTCAGTGGATTTATAGTTGGAATATAGAAAATCTTCTGATTTTTTACATTGATTTTGTATCTAGACACTTGCTGAATTTGTTAATCAGTTCAAAAGTTGTTTTGGTCGAGTTTATTGGGTCTTCTAAGTATAGGATCCATGTCATCTACAAGTAGAGAGAATTTCCATTCTCCTTTTTCTATTTGCATTCCTTTGATTGACATATGTTGCCTTATTGCTCTGGCTAGAGTCTCAAGTAATATATTGCAAAGCAGTGGTGGTGATAGTGGGCATGCTAGTCATGCTCCTGATTTTAAAGGGAATTCACACAGTTTTTTCCCATTCAATATGATGTTGGCTGTGGGTTTATTTTATATTGCATTTAAGGTGTTGAGGTTAGTTTGTTCTATTTCAAATCACTGCAATGTTTGTAGCATGAATGGGTGTTGGATTTAGCTGAATGCTTTTTCCACATCTATTGAAGTGATCGTGTGACTTTTGTACTTAGTTTTGTTTGTGTGGTGAACTGCATGAATTTTTTTCATATGACTTTGTATCCTTGTAATGAACCCTACTTGGTGGTGCATAATTTCTTCATGTTTTGAGTGCATGTTGCTGGTATTTTGTTTAGAAGTTTTGAGTCTAAGTTCATGAACAATATTGGTCTGTAATTTTTTTTGAGATTTCTTTCTTGGTTTTGATATTAATGTGGTACTAGCTTCATAGAATGTCTTTGGGAGAATACTGTCTCTTACTATGTCATGCAATCCTTTGAATAGTATTAGGATTAGCTTTTCTATAAACATTTTATAAATTTCAGTTGGGAATCCATCTGGACCCAGGATTTTATTTGATGATAGGCACTTCATTGCCATTTCAATCACTTTACTTGGTATTGGTAGATCTAAATTTTCTCTATCTTCTTGATTCAATTTAGGAAGTTTGTATATGTCTAGAAAATAGACAATATCTCCTAGGTTTTCTATTTTGTTGGAGTTTATTTTTTTTTTCAAAAGAGTTTCTGATGATACTCTACCCTTTCTGTGATGATATTAACATTTTTGTCTCTTATTTTAGTAATTTGGGTTGATTCTTTTTATTAGGTAGGTTACTGGTTTGTCAATGATTAGTTTGTCAAGAAACCAGCTTTTGATTTTGTTATTTTATATTACACATATTTTGTGTATTTTATAGTTATTTTATTTTGAACAAAAACTTGTATTTCCTGCTATTTTCTTCACACTTCAGCCTTCTTCCGAGGAAGGAAAGTGCTTGCCTGTGTTCTAATTTGCAATTCCACCAACAATATACAAGAGTTCCTATTTTACACATCCTCACCTGTGTTTATTGTTGTTTGAATTCTTGATGATGGCCATTCTCATTAGAGCTAAACAGAGATTCAGTGTAGTTTTGATTTCCACCTCCCAGAACACTAATGATATTGAACATTTTTTCATGTATTTATTGGCCATTTGTATTTCTACTTTTTTGAATTATCTATATAGTTCATTTGCCTTTTTCTTAAGTAGTTTTTAATGTGACAACTTTTAGGTACATTGTATGTTCTAGATAAGATCTCTATCAGAAATATAGCTGGGGAAAAATTAATACCATTCTCTACAGTCTCTCTTTAGAGTCTTGAATGTTTCATTTGATTAACATAAACTTTTTAGTTTAATGCAATTTTATGTATCAATTCTTATTTTAATTTCCTAAGCTTCTGGAGCCTTATTTAGGAAGTTTCTACCTCTGTCTATATGTTGAAGTGTTGGACTGCCCCACTCTAGTAATCTCAAAGTTTCTGGTAAAACTTCCAGGTCTTTGACCCACCTTGAGTTGACACTTGTGCAGGTGGAGAAGCAGGGATTTAATTCCATTTTTCTACATATGAATAACAGATTTTTGCAACAACTTTTGTTGAAAAGGATTTCTTTCACCCAGCATATTTTTGGTATATTCCTCAAAATTCAATTGGGTATAAAAGTATGGATTTTTTTGTATCTTCTATTATGTTCCATGTGTATGTGTGTCTTTTTTGTGCAAATACTGTGCTGTTTTTGTTATTGTAACTTTGTAGTGTAATTCGAAGTCAGGTATTGGGATGCCACCTGCATGGCTTTTATTGCTGAGAATTACTTTGGTTATTCTGAGTCTTTTGTTTTTCCATTGGAAGGTTAGGACTAATAAACTTAATTGCCAGGGATTGCACTGGATCTGTTGATTACTTTCGATAGAATAGCTATTTTTATTATATTTATTCTGCCTATCCAAGAAAGTGGAATATCTTTCCAACTTCTAAGATCTTATTCATTTGTTCTCTTTAGTGTTTATAATTTTCATTGTAGAGGTTTTTACTTCCTTGGTTAGAGCCATTCCTAAATAATGTACTGTTTGTGGAGTTATTGTGAATGTAAAAAGAATTTTCTCAACTTCTTTTTTGGCAATTTTGTGGTTGACATATTGAATGGCTACTAATTTTTTAGTTGCGTTTGTATACCACTACTTTGAAAGTTGATAATCAACCTTGGAAGACTTTTGCTTGAGGATTCTTCTACATATAGGATCATGTAATATCCAAATAGAAATAATTTCAGTTCTTCTTTTCCTCTTTGTATTTCTTCTCTTTCCTTATTACTCTGGCTAGAATCTTGAGTGGCATATTGAAAAGGAGGGTGATAGCACCCTATCTTGTTTCTGATTTTAATGTAATGCACAGTATTTTATCATTCAATATGGTGTTAATTTTGGGTATATTGTATATTACTTTTATAATATTGAGGTAAATTTGTCTTTTATCTCCTCCAGTGTTTTGTTTTATGTTATTTTTTTTTTGATAATCAAATTTCTTTCATTCTTAGTCTCATGGCAAGTATATATGGCTACAGAGACAGAGATTAACAGGAATCATGAAAGTGTATTTTGTGAATCAAAATCATTAGTAGCTCCTATGTCTCTGTTCCCCAATAAGAACTGATTTTTTTTAGGTATCTCAGAAATAGTAGCAGGGAGTAAAAGTTCACTCTAGTACCATAAGCACCATTGCATATTGGGAAAAATAAGCAATTTTTCGTAGAAAAAACAGAAGTAATTTTGATAACCTATTGCTATACAAAACAGACAGACACACCCAACCCAAAAATGAATTGTTGTTATTGTTGTTGGTACTGGGAATTAAACCTAGAGATGTTCTGCCTCTAAGTTATATCGTCAGCCCTATATTGTTTTTTATTTTGAGACAGGGTCTCACTAAGTTGCGTGGGGCCTTGCTAAACTCCTGAGGCTGGCTTGAACCTGATTCTCCTAGTAGATATTTTTTAGTATTTAAAAAAATAAATCTTGCCTGGTATGGTGGTGCATGCCTGTAATCACTTATTAGGAGGCTGAGATGGAAGGATCACAGGCTTGAAGCCAGTCTCAGCAATTTAGTGAGGTTTTTGGCAAATTAGATCTATTTCTTTTTTTTTTCAATTATAATAATTCGTGCATTATAAGCATACATTTTTGTTAGGTAAAAGTTGATAAAAACATATGTGCACACATTTCTCATTTAACTCCTTCCGCAATTCCCACCCTGCTCCCTCACCATCCCTCCTTCTCAAGATCAGTTTAGTGAGTGACCTTGATATAATTGTGTAAGTACATCTTGCACATTAGGGCACCCCCCCCGTCCATACCCTTCAGTTATGTCTACTTCTTTGCTTATCAAGGGTCTTTCCTTTTTCATCTTCCTCCAGTGTTTTTAACATGAATGGGTGTTATGTTTTGTCAAATGGTTTTTCAGCATCTATTGAGATATTTGTGTGTTTTCTGTCCTTAGTTTTATTCATATGGTGAATGACATGTTTTGATTTGTGTATGGTAAACCACCATTGTAGCACTGGAATAAAACCAACTTGGTCATGGAGTATGATTTTCTTGATATTATTTAGAATTCATAAGGTTAATATTTTACTTAGAATTTTTACATCTATGTTCATCAACAATAATTATGTGTAATTTTCTTAGTGTTTCTTCATTCACTTTTGGTGTTAAGGTAATACAAACCTCGTAAAGGTTTGGAAGAATTATCTCTTTCTTTTTCATGAAATAATTTGTGAAATATTCTTCCACAAATGTTTTGTAGAATTAGCTGAGAATCCATCTGTACCTGGACTTTACTTTGATGGAAGCCTTTTTTATGGCTATTTCTCTCTGTCTTGTAATTAGTTGGCTTAGATTTTCTATACTATATTGCTTCAGTTTATGTAGGTTGTAGGTGTCTAGAAATTTATTAATTTCTTCTGTGTTTTCCAGTTTATCAGAGTATAAATTTTCTAAATAAATTCTGATGACCCACTGTATTTCCCAGCTGTCTGTACTGAGATCACCTTTTCCATTGCTTACTTTAACAATTTGGGTCAATTCTTTCTTTTGATTAGGATGACTAACAGTTTATCCATCTTGTATATCTTTTAAAAATGAGCGTTTTATGTTGATATATTGGTTTTGTATTTTAGATAGTTTGTTTATTTGTTTGCTTTCACTGATTTCTGCTCTGATTTTAGTTATTACTGACTTCTACTGGCTTTTGGATTAGTCTATTTCTTTGAGACCTTTGAAGTGTGTCATTAGGTTGTTGATTTGAGGACTTTCTATTTTTCTTATGTGGGAACACAGTTCCCTAATTTTTTCCTTAAAATCACCTTACACGTGTCCCATATGTTTGGTTATTTTGTGTCTCTATTTTTGTTTTATTCTGGGAACTTCTTATATATTCACTTATTTATTCTATAATCCAGTCCTCATTCAAAAGTGTATCACTTCTTTAAGTACTTTCTCTACTGCCACCTTGGTACTCATTAATTTTTTTTTGTTTGATTTGGTTCATTTGAATTGTTCTTGGGCTATACTGCTGAATCCCTGATATTAGGAATTGTATTATGATTATTTCATTTCCTGATCATCAAAAATTCCTCACCGCAATCCACTTTCCTTCGCTGACTTCAATGACTTTCTCTTTTCTATTCTTTTATAATTCAGGGCATTCCACACAGGGGTTTTTAGTTTCTGTGTGGATAGAAATTATTTCATGTAATAAAAATTATTTTCTTTCCTATTGTATTGGTGTTTACCCAGGGATGTTCAAACTCTGAGCCACACCCACAGCCGTTTTTATATTTTTTCTTAAAATTGGGTCTCACTAAGTTTCTGATAGTCTTGCTAACTTGCTGAGGCTTCCTTTGAACCTGCAATCCCCCTATCTCAACTTTCAATTGCTGATATTACAGATATACATCTCTACACCTGGAAAATAGAAAAAATTTTTTAACTAGAATGATCAGACAATTTACAGATGATAAATGCAACATTCTTAGAAGTTAATTGACACACTCTGAAGCAGTATTTCAATTCACACAGTTAGTACTTTATAGGAGGTACAGATAGATGAGACATAGCACTGCTATATTTCTTAGGGAGGTAGCTATAACCTACTGGAAAAAAGCATTTGGTTCTTGACTATCTTAGTCTGGATGATCTTACATAGCAGGATGTAAGCCAGTTCCATCAATTTCCTTGTAAATAATATATTTTGATTCTGTAATGGGATTTGTAACTAAGACCTCCTGAACTGAGGATTCTATTGACTCATTGAGTGCTATGGTCCTGGTTCTACCAATGACAATAATAAATATGCTGATATTTATAAGAAGTGTTTCACTCATGTGTTAAGCTGCAATATCCAATATGGGATTCATGGTGAAAACAGGGACTCACACTCCAGAATGAATTATACTCAGCTATCTGGCATGGGAGTATATATTTTGTCCATTGTAAAAATTGAAACAGATGGGTGTTGCAGCACCCCAGTAATCTCAGTACTTTTGAAGCTGTTACAGGAGGATCAGAGTTTCAAAAAAAGCTTCAGAAATATAGGGAGACTCAGCAACCTAGGAAAATGTTGTTTCAAGAAAATAAATTTGAAAGGGCCAGGGTAGTATCTCAGAGATAGACCACCTCTTGATTCAGTCCCCCAAATCAGAGAAAGACATAAAGGGAAAGAAAAAAGGAAGCAATGAAGGATAAAAGGAAGGAACGAAGAAAGATATATTGAAAGAAAGAAAAGAATAGAAAAAATGAAGAAATAAACAACTAATACAATGAAATTGGAGGGCAGATTATAATCACACAATAACCTCATGGGCATTGGAAATACAGCATGATTATCATTGAGTACCCATTACTGTGGTTTCAGTGTTACAAAGAAAAGTTTGCTGCATAGTCTGAGAAAATAATATATATATTTTGTCTTAGGTTTACCATTAATTTGTAGCCCATCAGGACTGATTAGTTTAAGAACCATGTTAGGTTCCTGTGACTTTTGCTGTCCCCTACCTGACATTTCATTTTTGCCTACTCTGATCTTTATGATTTCATTCCTTCTGCTCCCATTGAGACTGCATTTTCCAGGTTCTTGGAGTGCAATATTCAATTTCTAAGAGGATTTTATTTTGATATTTTGTTTGTTACTATAAATATTCCTAGCTGGGCGTGGTGGCACACGCTTGTAATCCCAGCATTTGGGAGGCTGAGACCGGAGGATCCGGGTTTCGCAGCCAGCCTCAGCTACCTAGTGAGGCACTCTGCAACTTAGTGAGACTTGGTTTCAAAATAAAGAATAAAAAAATAGGGCTGGGGGTGTAGCTCGGAGGTAGAATGCCCCTGAGTTCAATCCCCAGTACCACAATAAATAAATAAATAAATAAATAAATAAATAAATAAATAAATAAATAAATATTCCTCACAAATCCTTTCATGCATTCCACAGGTTGCAGTATGAGATGATTCTATATTTGATTGTTTTGTGAGATATTTTAATTTACTCATTGGTCCATTGGTTATGGAGTAGATTCTTCCTCACTTTTCTAATACTTGTAATATTTCTGAATTTTCTCTCGTTATTAACCTCTAGTTCTCTACCATTTTTATAGTTTTTAAACTGGTAAAGTTTTGTTTTATGAACTTATATGATCTACCCAGAGAAAACCTTTTATGATGTAGAGTTAATGCATACTCCCAAAATGTAGGGTGAAAGTCTTCTAGGTCTTTGTTAGGCCTATTGATTCTAGAATGGTACCATGTAGTTTTATTTATTTTCTGTCAGAGTGATTTGTCCATTAATGGAAGTGGGGAGATGCTAGCAATTGTGAAGGACAAAGGAAAAAAACTAGAAGCAGTAAGAGGTATTTTACACAGAATAGTGCTTACCACCACAGATAGTGAAAGGCAGGAATTATAGGGATATATCTGTAGAATGAACATCTCATGACTTTTACCTAAAATGATCTCCCTGTTTCAGGTCTTTTGACTCACTAGACTTGCAAAGCCTTAGTGATATCTTTCCCTGGGTCCTATATGACCTTGGAGAGCTAGGGCCAAAATATTGGCTGTTCTACTCTAAATTCTTTTATTTCCTGATGGTTTTCCATGACTCAGTTGTTGACCATCCAGAGGATATGTTTCACCCATTCTTTTTAACTTAAAAAAAAAAAAAAACTAAAGAGTGCTTTGATAGGAATTACCTGGAAAACATGCTATAATGTTGACATCTATTCACTAAGGCCTATGCAATTCCAGTGAGTCAAATGATCTGAAACAGGGAGGTCATGAAGGCCCCAGGGACTGGGAGTCACCAGCACATATATTGTAGTATAATCAAAAGTCCTTATGTCTGAGGAATGAATTTGTATTTATGAAACATTGCCCAGTACATTTCTTTGCACATGTTTTCCTTCTGGTCTATTTGAATAAATCGAATTTTTCCTTCCCTTATGAAAAAATATTTGCAAGTCCTGAAGGGATTTGCTCAACACCTTTTTATAATCCTGGATTGGTAACTCATTGCAGTGTGGCAGCAGAGTGATTGGATTCAAGGTATGTGGCACCTTTACCTATGCATCAGAGTTCTCATATAGTAACCCTGATGTTAGTTGTTGGACCAGTACCTGGATTGCTGTCTTTTTTTTGAGATTATCAAAGTAAGCAGTGGCCTTTTAATGCATAAAAATTTATTCCACAAATTAAGAGTAATTATGACTAAACCTAGATGCATTGCGTACAGGAAATGTTTATCCCAACCTGCCCTCTGGCCAAGATGTATGCAATAAATACAAGGTTGGGCCCACTTTAGGATGGACACCAAATAAACATTTGATTTTTGGAGTGTGTTTGTTATTCAGGAGCTTGAACCTACAGTCTCACACATGCTATCTAATATTTCTACCATTAACCTAGAGCCCCATCTCATTATTAACTTTTACATATTTTTATTGTAAAATTAGTGCATTGTAAGCATACATCTTTTTTAGGTACAAATTGATAACAATATATTTGCACACATTTCTCATTTGACCCCTTCCCCAATTCCCACCCCACTCCCTTCCTCTCGGCTCAGTTCACTGAGTGACCTTGATATAGTTGTGAAAGTACATCATATGCCTTAAGTTGCACCCCCCATCCATCCCCTTCGGTTAAATCAACATCTATGTTTATCTAGGGTCTCTCTCTCCCTAGCATCCGCATATTAGGGAGAACATATGCATCCTTACTCTTTGTGACTAGCTAATCTCACTTAACATAATGTTTTCCAGTTGCATCCATTTCCCAGCAAATAACATGATTTTGTTCTTTTTTATGGCTGAGTAAAATTCCATTGTGTACATTTCCCATAGTTTTTTTTTCATATTTTTATTGTAATAATTTGTGCTTTGTATATATACATTTTTGTTAGGTACAAATTGATAAAGACAAATGTGCACACATTTCCCATCTGACCCTTTCCCCAATTCCCACCCTGCTCCCTCGCCCTCCCTCCCTCTCAAGTTCAGTTCAGTGAGTGATCTTGATATAATTGTGTAAGTACATCATGTGCCTTAGGATGCTTCCCCCCCACCAACCCATCCATCCCCTTCGTTTAAATCAACTTCTTTGTTTCTTGAGGGTCTCTACTTTTTCATGTGGGGACCCTCTTATACCCCGTCTTCTCTCTAGCATCTGCATATTAGGGAGAACATATGCTTCTTTACTCTTGGTGACTGGCTAATCTCACTTAACATAATGTTTTCCAGTTGCATCCATTTCCCTACAAAGAACATGATTTTGTTCTTCTTTATGGCTGAGTAAAATTCCATTGTGTACATATCCCATAGTTTTGTAATCCATTCATCTGTGGATGGACATCTTGGCTGCTTCCATAGTTTGGCTATTGTGAATTGAGCCTCTATAAACATAGATGCACATGCATCGGTCTGATAGTTTGGTTTCCATTCTGTTGGGTATATACCCAGTAGTGGTATTGCTGGGTCATATGGTAGGTTCACTCCCATTCATCTGAGCATCCTCCATACTGTTTTCCACAGTGGTTGCACAAGTTTGCAATACCACCAACAATGTATTAAGGTTCTCACTTCTCCACAGGTGAACCCTCACCAGCAGGTATTGTTATTCGTGTTTTTTGTGATTGCCATTCAGATTGGAGGTAGGTGAAATCTCAAGGTAGTTTTGATTTGCATCTCCCTGATTGCCAATGATGTGAAACATTTCCACATAAATTTATTGAACATTTGTATTTCTTCTTTTGCGAAGTGTCTATTAGGTCCTTTGCCCATTTTTTGATTGGGTTTTTTACTTTCTTGGCTGTCAGTTTCTTGAGTTCTTTTTATATCCTAGATATTAGACCTCTATCTGAAGAGTAACAGGCAAAAAACTTCTCCCACTCTGTTGGCTCTCTGATGAGGTTCTTGATAGTTTCCTTTGCTGTGCAGAAGCTCTTCAGTTTAATGCAATCCAGTGTATTGATCTTCTTTTGAGCTGCTTGTGCTTTGGGGGTCTTGTTGAGAAAGATTTACCTGTGCCTATGTGTTGAAGTGTTGGTCCTATGCCCTCTTCAAGTAACTGCAAGGTCTGTGGCCTGACTTCCAGGTCTTTCATCCAGCTTGAGTTGACTCTTGTGGAGGGTGAGAAAGTGGGGATTATTTCCATTTTCCTGCATATGTTAACCAGTTTGCCAACACCATTTATTAAAGAGGCTGTCTTTTTTCCAGTGTATATTTTTGGCTCCTTTGTCAAAAAATAGTTGACTGTAAGCCTGTGGGTCTGTTTCTGAGTCTTCTACTCTGCTCCATTGGTCTTTGAGTCTGTTCTTGTGCCAATACCATGCTGTTTTTATTACTGTGGCTTTGTAGTAGAGTTTGAAGTCAGGTATTGTGATACTTCCTGCATGTTTTTTATTGCTAAGGACTACTTTAGCTATCCTGGGCTTTTTTTTTTCCAGATGAATTTAAGGACTGATTTTTCCATGTCTGTGAGGAGCAACCTTGGTAATTTCATGGGTATTGCATTGAATTTGTAGATCAGTTTTGGGAGGATGGCCATTTTGATGATATTTATTCTGCCCATCCAAGAACATGATAGATCCTTCCATCTTATAAGATCTTCATCGATTTCTTTCTTCACCTTTTTATAGTTTTCCTTATAGAGTTCTTTAACCTCCTTGTTTAGGTTTATCCCTAAGTATTTTATTTTTCAGGGTGCTATCGTGAGTGGAATTGTTTTCTGGATTTCTTTTTCAGTGGTTTTATGGTTGGTGTAGAGGAAAGCTTCTGATTTTTTAAGATTGATTTTGTATCCAGACGCTTTACTGAATTTGCTGATCAGTTCTATAAGTTTTTTGGTTGAGTTTGTTGGGTCTTCTCAGTATAGTATCATGTCATTTGCAAAAAGGGATAGCTTAAGTTCTTCTTTCCCTTTTTTTTACCCCTTTGATTTCTTTCTCTTGCCTTATTGCTCTGGCTAGAGTCTCAAGTACTTTATTGAACAGAAGAGGTGATAATGGACATCTTTGTCTTGTTCCTTTTTTTTAGGGGGAACTCTTGCAATTTCTTTCCATTTAATATGATGTTGGCTGTGGGCCTATTGTATATTACCTTTATGATTTTGAGATACATTCCTTCTATTCAGATTCTCTTAAATGCTTTTAGCATGAATGGGTGTTGAGTCTTGTCTCTCTTTCTTTTGGTTAGGTTGGCCAATGGTCTATCTATCTTGTATATTTTTTCAAGAATCCCGCTTTTGGTTTCGTTGATCTTTTGTATTGTTTTTTTTTTTATTCTCGATTTCATTAATTTCTGCTCTGGTTTTCATGATATCCTGTCTTCTACTGGCATTGGGGCTAGATTGTAAGGTATATTTCTTGTAGACAGCATATAGATGGGTTCTGGGTTTTGATCCATTTTAAAACCTTGTGCCTTTTTATTGGGGAATTGAGACCATTTATATTTAGTGTGACTATTGAGAGATTATTTTTAATTCCTAACATTTTGAGTTTTGACTTCTATTTTTGGTAGTGTTTATTCTTCTTTGCTTAGTTGTTTGCTTCCTGGAGATTATTGTTTCTCTGATTCTGAATTTACTCATTAGTTCTTCTTTGTAGTTAATCTCTTTAAGTAAGTTTCTCTAGTGCTGGTTTGGAAGACATAAATTCTTTCAGTTTCTGTTTGTCATGTAAGGTTTTTATATCCCTGTCAATTTTAAGAGAGAGTTTTGCTGGATATGATAATCTTGGCTGCAAGATATTTTCTTTCAGAGTTTGGAATATGTTACTCCATCCTCTCCTGGCTTTTTGACTTGATTTGGGAGGTCTGGCATGATTCTAATTGGTTTGCCTCTAAATGTCACTTGGCCTTTTACTTTCATTGCCATTAACATTCTCTCCTTTGCCTCTACATTGGTCAGTTTGATTATTGTGTGACATGGTGAACCTCTTTGGTCTTGTCTTGAGGGAGTTCTGTATGTTTCTTGTACATGTGTGTCGACTTCTCTTTCTATGTTTGGAAAATTCTCTGTTATTATTTCTTTGAAGAGATTATTTATTCCATAAGTTTCAACTTCTAATCCCTCTTCTATGCCTATTATTCTTAGGTAGGCTCTTTTAAAATTGGCCCAGATCTCTTCGATGTCCAATTCATACTGTTGTATTTTTTTCTAAGTTATGTACTATAGATTCAGTTTTCATGTGGTCAGCCTTTTAGAGTGATATTCTATTTTTCATGTGATCTAATCTGTTGTTTATATTTTGTATTGATGCCTTTATTTCATCTTTCACTTCCTTCAATGCTTCTCTTTGGTTTCTTTTCAGGTCATTGAATTCTTTGTTAATTTGTTCCTTTATTTCTTCCTTTATTTCTTTAAAGCTCTGCCTACATTCTTTACGAAAATCCTGCATTTTTTTTTAGTATTAAAGATCTGAATTGTTCTTCTGGTAGTCTCTGGCATTCTGGGTGGTGAGATCTGTTATTGAGGGGTTGTGGTAGCTCATTGTTACTTTGTTATTTTTCTTTCCCATGGTTCCCCTATTCTTCAATTTATATCTTTGCTGTTCTTACAAGTTTTCTTGTCCAATCTCTTCAGTGGGGGTTTAGAGGTGTCTGATAGTATGCACAAGGACAGGTTGTGTTCAGAGATAAACTTTGGGTGAGACGTCACATAAATGAATGCAGGAATAGGGTAACAAGTGGATATGTTCCAGCAGAATAAGAGGTTGAGTGTTCTGAGGTGATATATTGTAAAGATTAGAGATGGTAAATATGCCAGAGATTCTGGTAGTCAATATATAGTTTTGATTGTGGAAGTATGAGGTGGTCTTGATATGAAACAGGAAAAAGAGGGAAAGAAAAGAGAGGAGGTAGTGTTGCAGAAAGGAATATAGAGAGGAGGGGGGAAGATTGTAAAAGGGATAAAGAGGGGATTCAACAACCTAAGCAAGAAATAACAAAGCAAGTAATCATCCAAACAAACATAAATAAATCAAGGTGATAGAAAATGAAAACAGAGTAAAAACAGATAAAACTTAACATGAAAAAAGAAAAAAAAAAAACTAAAATCTAAAAAGAGCAACCAGACACTAAAAAAAACACTCTGCTAGTTCGTAAGTACCGAGCTTCAATTTTTGAGTGTATCTCTGGCATTTTTATTTTCTATGTCAGTGTAGGCAGGGGGTTTCATTGGTGTTTTTCCCATTGCTAGCTTATGTCTCTGGCCTCTCCATAGGGCGTGACTGTGTCTCTCTCTCTGTTTTTGCTGATGGTGGGAGTGCAGTCTAATGCCAGGCCTTTCCCGGGGGTGCCACACACCTGGTCTGATAGCTGTGTCAGCCACGGAGTTTGCAGCCTAGCGTCTGGCGGGTGTTGTCTAGGCTCTAGTATGGCGAGTGTCTGAGTCTATCCTTTGTATAGTGGATCCCACACCCCGGGGGCAGAGTCCAACTTAGGGACCCCTGCTGCTTGGCCTGCTCGACCTCTGGTTCCTGGGGGCGTAATAGGTCAATGACGGTCTCGATAGCTGGCAGGAAGTTGGCTGGGAGAGGCTGGCAGCAATATGGTGACCACCGTATCATGGCGTGCGCTGGCTCCCCTGTTCCTTCTGGGTTCTGTATAGCCACTCACATTTCATGCTCACATTTCAGGTACTCTGCTTCTCTTCCTTCCATCAAGATGCTGCATTCATCGTTATCCTGTTTCAGCTCTGCTGTGCAGTTGGTCACTGTTCCATCTCTGGAGTGGAGTGTAGGAGCATATCCTCGGAAGCTTATGCTGATCTCTGCCTAGGTAGAGAATGGAGTCCCAGGATTGCCCACGCCACACTTGTTCTGGTAGCTGTGTCTGCTGTGGAGTTTGCAGCTCTCAGCGTCTGGCTGGTCCCCACAGCTCCAGGTCCCTTCTCCACAGCCTGGTTCTTCTTTGCGGCACCAGCGCCGATCTGCTGCGGTGTTGAGCACGGATCCCCAGCATGGCGGGCTCCCTTGCTCTCCCTGCTCCACTTTCTGGATCTTCTTTAGTTGTGGTTCAAATTTCGCTTTGTTGTTGTTGTTGTTGTTTCTTCTGTTAAGAAGCTCTTTTTATGGTAAATTTTGTTTGAAAACACAGAGTCTGGGGAAAGTTGTTTCACTCAGTCGCCATCTTGGATTCTCCCCTTTTATATTTTTTGAGACAGGGTCTCTCTAAATTCCACAGATTGCCATTGAACCAGCAATCCTGCCTCGGTTTCTGAGTAGCTTGAATTACAAATTAGGGACATGGTGTCTACATGTATTTGCTTTTATGCCAGGAGAAATAGGGCACAATTGAAACTACTACAGAAAATATTGACCTATAAGATGTTGTATCCTAAATGTGTCACATGTAATATTAGTATGTAGTAAAAAAGAAAGTAGGGTAAAAATTGTTACTAGTCCCACTTCATTAACATTGTGTACCTACTGAGGATTTTTGTCTAAGAAAGAAGCAGGCCTGGATGAAGATAAAGATTATCAAGTTTCTAGACTTTAAAACTATAATTGATACTTCATTTCCAGTTTGTCTCTATTTTTACTTGTTTTTCTATCCTATCTCATTTTCCCTTCTGAGACATGGAACCCTTAATCTTAAGGGTTGATGAAGGATGTAAGTCCATCTTCCATGTGTTCTTGGTGGATGGACTCGGGTTCACATATATCTGTGAAAAAACTAAATGTAGCTTGTTGGTTCCAGGTGAGTGCTCCATCAGCTCTTTATAGATAGGCTTAAAAAATGCACATTGAAGCAGCATTGCAGTCATTGCCAAACATTCTGAAATTCTTGAAATGCTAGAAGATTTTGAAGAAACTTGCTCTCTCTGATCCTTCAAATAGAATAAATATTTAAATACATGACAATGAACAAAATGGAAGGTAAATGGCTTAAGCTTTTGCATAAAACTGATTCTTTCCTGAGTCCATTCAGATAATAGTTTACTGTCATTTGTTTATCTCATTTTTAAATTAATATAACAGCAGTGATATTGGGTCTCTGTGGTCATTGATATCTGTGATCATGTTGTCTAATGAGAAGTGACACTAATTTCATTAGTTTGGTTCATCAGCACTCTGCCAAATTTCACCAGTGTAAAGATTATTATTTTATCCTTATGATTAGTTAGTAAGTATCAGGACATTTACTGAGTGATGTGCATGAAACACCACAATTGTACAGAAACTCATATTTCTTCTCACTTCAGGCTTCCTATGAGGAAGGAAATCTCTCACTTTTGTTTTCTGGCAATATTGGCTTATTCAGGTGAGATTTTAAACAGGCCTGTTTTCTGAGAGTTTCCATCCTATACCACAGTGAGTTCACAGTTATGCTATAGTTTAGTCCTTTACCATATTTTCAGATACAGAAAAAAGAATAATATAATTAATATTAATGTTTATATGTTAAGATTCTAATGTGTAATTTTGTAAGTATAAAACTTTTTAATCAGAAAAACTAAAAGGCTCCAAAACCATGACTTTTATTTTCACATATGTCCTTTTGCTTATCTCCATGTTATGTTTAAAAAACAAAAGGTGATACTGGGTATGAGCCTCAGTAGATCATCATATTGTTCTCAACAAACATCCTGGGAGTGAACAGATGGTGAAGAAAAGCAGCTCAATTTGTGGTCCATGTAGAGAGAAATGGGAAGAGATGAAGGAAACAATAAAATCTTTAAGGGAACGCCCAAGGCCACACTTCTCACCGGTAGACCCTATCTCTATGTTTCCACAACATCCTAATAACCATAAATTATGATATCCATCAAAAGATAAATTTGCTGATGAGGTTACCACCCTCATGATCCAAGGTACTTCCAAAGACAACACCTCGTAACACTGCTGCCCTGAGAACCCAGCCTTAAACACAGGAATTTTCAGGAATAGATCTGATCAAAAACATGATCCTCATCCACAAGAAAGCAAGTTCCCTCATCCTCTCATCTCATATGACACATAAGGAACACTGGGTATGGACACAGGGACAAGGTATTACACCCTCTTAGGATCTGTCTTCTGCCCCAGAGCAAAGCAAGCAAAGGACATATTAAAACAGAAGGATATAGCTTGGATAGCAAAAGGGCATTGAGCTCATGGCCTTTAGTTCCCACAGATTTGACTATCACCAGAGTCACAGTGCAGGCTTTGCCCTCTGATGAGAGCCTGTTGTTCTCCTAGTCATATCGCTGACACCTCTAAGGCATCAGTCTTGTTGCTATCATTGAATCTATAAGTGTCTAATAAATCATACCTTAGTGACATTGGTCATAAATTGGTTAATTCTATGAGCAGTCTGGATGGATCAGCAAAGGAATCTCCAGCAATACTTGCTGTGATTTCAATAATTATGGCAGATACCAGAAAGACAATTAAAGTGGGGTGGAATGACTTTGGTCTTACTTTCCTAATTCTGCTTTTAGAGTTTGTAATCTTGAATGTCCCTGCCAAGCCTGTATGAGGTTTACAGGGAGCCATCCTTGGTATTATCTTTTTAATATCCATAAGTATTAA
>PVLC010024509.1:0-24603 GCA_004027655.1 Graphiurus murinus | reverse complement strand
TGGTTGGGGCTACGTCTGCCAGTACCTTCCCATCCTGAGCCTGCCTCCTTCTGCCTGGTTCTGCACTAGGCAGCCCTCCCCCACCCCCAAGATGACGTTCAAGGTGGAGACAGTGGAATCTGGAGTCACAGGTTTCCGCAGGAAGCACCCCTCCACAGGCAGGCTGAGCAGATGGAAATGAGGGAAGGTGGGAGGGCATTTGCAAGCTGGCCGAGCCCACAGGCCCCCGGCGATCTGGGCAATGGGAAGGGAGACATTTCTGTTGCGTCTGCTTCCTCCTTTCCTCCCCCCACCCCCCCAACTGCCCCCAACCCAACACACACGAGAAAGCCAGAAAGAGGTGGAGAGAAAGGAACAAAAAAACCATTCAGCCAAACCCTGAAGCCCAGCCAGCCAGGCACAGCTCTGCTTCTTGGCAACGTGCAGGATTTTCTGCCCTCTCTCCACTCTGAAACTCCCCCTTCCAGGCCACCCACCTTGGGAACAGGGTAGCTCTTTCCTTGCAAGAGAAAAAAAGAAAATGAGATGAGGGGGGGCAAAAGGAGGGGGGGGGGCAAAAAAGAGGGGGAGGGAGGCAGGCCCTGTCTCCCCAGGAAAGCCGGACCCTGGTCCTCTCCCGTGCCCTCTCTCTTTCTCTGAGTGTCCTTCAGCAAGCAGAGAGGAGCCCATAACCCCTCAGGCCTCAGCTGGGGCAGGAACAAAGCTGGTGAAAGAGGAGACCAGAGGGGAATTGTTTTGGAAAGTTACAAGTAGCTGAAAAACAGGGGCTTAGCACGAGCAAGCCTTTTCAACCTTGGCTGTAATAAAAACAGATAATGCGTGAGTGAGCTAGGGAGAGCGTGCTGGCAGGGGCCGCAGAGGCCGGCTGGATGCAGACGGTTTAGAATTCAGAGGAGATGCCAAGTGAGTAAACAGCGAATGAAGGATTATCCGGATGGGCCAGGAGCCTTTCCAGCAAGAAATTGGACGGGGACATGTCGGGATCCGCAAGCACGCTGATGCCTCATCAGGGAGCAAGGGCTGTCAAGCCAGAGGGCCTTGTCCATGCCTTCCCTGTCTCCGCACTCTCTTCCAGCAGACAGAGTGGCCTTGGGAATAATGGCGCACTATGCAGAACAGTTTGCAAAGTGCTGCACAGTTTACCGAGGGCTTCACATCCACTGTCACATTTAATGGAGGTGATGGAGGGCATCTTCTGCCCAGTGACCTCCTCCCCTCACCACCCACCATTCCTGGCACAGGGAGGCCTCATGTATCCCGCTTCTGTCTGAAGCCTCAAACAGGAGGAGGGAGGGGACAGGCCATCTGGAGACCCCAAGGAGCTGCTGAGCCCAGGAGTCACCAGGGTCCAAGCCATTCGGGATGGACAGGGCCAGGTGTCATCTCTGAGCAGGGAGCCTCGGCTGAAGGGTATGGAGCAGAGGGTTAGCAGGGAACGTGCCGCCCTCCCCGTCCACCTGGATCCCGAAGCTGATGAGCTGCCTGGGCAGCCATGAAAGTGATCACGTCCATCAGAGCAGCAGGAGCCCAAGGAAGGAGGAGCTCAGACGGAGGGCCTCTCCTCCAGGAGTGCAGAGCACAGGCAGCATTGGGGATGTGTGATGATTAAGTGCAGGCCTTGACCACTAGTTACTCCTATGAATAATGCATTGTTGTGCCTCGGCCTAAATCAGCATCTTATTGTTATTAATAATACACAGCGGCAAAGAAGCTGGGGTTGGAACAGTGTGCTGTATTTCCTTTGAGGATCTCAGAGCACTGTAGAGTGCCTCATACCAATGACTCAACTGTACCAGGCCGCAGGCTCCCTTGCAGGCCAGAGCACCTGCCATGCTTTGATTCTCTCCCACCTGAGGCTTGGAGCTAGGAAAGCCACAGGAGCGAGGAAGCATCGTCCATCCCAGGATTCAAATCCTGAGTCGGGGCTTTTGGTGTGGGTGGGGAGTGCTCTTAATGTCTGTCAGCTCAAGGGCTCTTGTGGACGCACTATAATGTGAAGCCGCTCCCAGAGATGTTTAAGAAGAGAGGCAGCTAAGGGAAATCCAGGCTTGAGAGAGATGGATAGACAGAGACCAATGGAGATCCGAATCTCGTTCTGCCGTTCACTGGCTGTGTGACCTTGGGCTACTCACTCAACTCTGTGGTCCTTAGCCTTCTCATTAGAATGTAGGATATCTGAGATTCCCTGTCGTAGGTGCTGTTTCACTAAATTCTAGGGGTAGCTATCATTTACACCATAAATTATAAGCAGAGAGCTGCTGAGCCCGCGGCCCAGAGAGCTGTCCACGGTGCTGAAACTGCTGCCCGACGCTCACCCCTGTCCTTGGTGCTGAAACAGTCTTCAGTCCCTAGATCGTGCCTTCCTCTAGGTGGCCTTTGCATTGTGTTTGGAGGGTAGAATCCAAGCGATTGGAATCTTTTCAAGATCGTAGCATAGGAGTAGTACCTTCCTCTGCCATTTTCCCCTGATAGGCTCCTACTGAAACCATAACAGCGACTAGCCAAAGACCTCCAGAGCTTCTTTTCCGAGGATGGTGAGGAACCCAGTGAGCTGCTGTCCAACTCTGGACAAAAAAAGCCTCCTCACTAGCTAACGTAAATACCACACCCTGTTCCCTCTAGGAGGAAGCCCACCACACTGCCTCCTGGTGGCCGGCACGGCACTGCTCCCAGAGAAGGAGCACAGAAGGTCCCCAGCGGTGGTGCTGGGCAGGCAGAGAAGGAACGGCAGACGGCCTGGCCCCCGCCGCCCCCTCTCCTCTCCTGGGGCAATCTGGCACTCTGAGCTCACAGCGTTACCCAACACCCGCATGCTCCAACTTGTCCGACTGCGTTCTGGCCTCTTTGGGCGCCAAGCTGCCCCGGTCACAGAGCAGACTCAATCCAGCTGGTCAGACCAGAGAGAGGCAAAACTTCCTGCTCCCTCCGGTGGGGGTGGGGTAGACTCAGTTAAACAAACACCAACCAGGAACCAGCTGCAGGGCCAGCCCACCAAGCTGAATGCAAAGGCTTGTAATCTGCCTCCCCCAAGGCAGAGACCCCCATACCTCACACCCACCCAAATAAGAACCTTGCCCACTGCCCCTCCCCAGGCAAAAGGGAGGGGCTGGGGGAGAAGGCCACCACAGTGAGATACTCCTATACCCCTACCCCACAGGTGGGTGCTCTTTGAGAAGCAGTTTTGCTTGGTGTTTCTAGGGATTGCTTGAGATTAGCCTACCTGTGTGTAGAAACGGTCCTCCTTCCAAAAACAAAAAGCAAAACAAATAAAACCACCTGAAGACAATCATAGCTTCTCTGGATCCAGCAGAGAGTAAAGATAATAGCCTTTAATTACAGTAGATCTAGCTAGTATCATTCATTAAGCACTTACTATATGCCAAACACTGTACTAAAAGCTCTGCAAACATATCCTTTAGACTTTCAACCCCCTCCCCCCCCCCAGGAGGAAGCATCATACTCAGCAACCTACAGATAAAGAAAGTGGGGTTCAGAGAGGTGGGGGGACCACTCTGAGCCATGCAGCTAGTGAGTCTTAAGACTGACATGCCCTTCATCTTGTAGCTCAGCTGGATCCACCTTACCATCCTTGCAGGTTCTGGAGCCTCCCTAGCCCTTAGGTTTCTTCAAGACCACTCACCTCTCCACCGTTCTCACCTCTCAGCTGAGAGCCACATGGAAGAAGATAATAACGCCTCACACTCTGCAGCTCTTACTGCCTGCTAAGTGCTTTCATAGCCCCAGTCTGAATTGAGCCTCATGACTGTGAGGGGTAGGCAGGTGGGGATGGCCTTGCTCTGGCTTTACAGGGAAAAGAAAGAAAGAAAGAAAATAACCCAAAGCTCAAAAAATAAGTGGCTTTCCCCAAGTCACACAGTGAGCAGTAAAGCCAAAAATCAGTTGCAGATGCCCACTGCCTATCTGCACAAGGATGGGGGCCTGAGGGTAAGCCAGTCAGGGAGTTCTAGGGTCCTTCATCTGCTGGGGGGGCCTCCTGAGGTCCTGACCAGGGCTGCTTCTCCCCTCCTGATCCCCAAGGGCCATCAGCTGGCTCAGCTTTAACTTGGAGTCTTGGAGTCTCATTCTAAATGAATTTTTTTCCAGGCAATTACCTCCTTCTAATTAGGAAGCAAGGCTGCCAGTCCCTGGGCCCTGGACTGACCCCTTTCTCAACTCACAGGGGTGGGGGGTGGTGGAGTTATTTGGTAGCAGCGTCAGCCACAGAAACTGCCAGGGTCGGGGCAGGGGGCAGTAGAGGAGAAAGGAGTTCCATGAAACTGGGAGAAGGGAGGTAGGGACGCTAGGGAGGGAGGGGCTGTGAATCGGGAGAGTGAATGTGGAGATAGGAGACTAGACAAGACCACGCAGCGTAAAAGAGAGGCCTGGGCTCTGAAGTAAAGGAAGGAGCCAGGAAGATCCAGAGAAACTGGGATACAAGGAAGAAGGAAAGGAAGAATCTCAGGAACCGGAGACAGAAGAGGGGGAGGAAGGAAGGAGGTACCCTGAAAATGGTCAAGATTACAGAAGAGGAAGAGGCAGACGGAGGGAGATACTGGGAGACTCCAGCAAGGGGAAGGAGAGAGGAAGGACAGGGAGGAAGGAGGAATTGCTGAAGGAAAACCCCAGGGAGAAGGGGGAGGAGAATGGGGGAGGACAGCTTGGAGTGGCAGCTCCCAGAGCCCCAAGAAGGGCTCTCTCTACGTCATTGTCCTTGAGCCTCCCCCAATGTCAGAGCCCAGCCAGCCGGGCCGCACACCTACGCAGCCACAGGTGCAGGCGGGCGCCATGGCAGGCCACCAGCCAGCTCTGGCCCCACATGCTCCCCTTGCTGGGGCCAGCCAGCTGACCTTCCTCCCTGCCACCCTGCCACTCCCCCCACAGTGGACTGAAACAGGGGCCCTCCTGGGTCACCCAGCAACACAACCAGGTGTCCTCTGCGACTGTGTGGTCTGGCCTCTCTACTTTTCAGAGGGAGGATGGAGGCCCAGAGGGGAAATGGTGCTTGTCCAAGGTCACATAGCATGTGGAAGATGAAGCCAGATGCCAAATGCTCAAGGGCTAAGTCCCAGCGGTGGGTCCTGTTCTCTCCTGGGAAACGACAGGAGGTTAAGATGGATCTTAGTAGCCCCCTGATCGAAGCCCTGTGGAGTATGGGGTGACACATGGAAGGTGGCCAGGGACTGGAAAGGAAGCAAAAGAAGTCACCATTTATGTAGCACTGGGTGGGAGAGCTCTGCCAGGGTTACGATCGCAGCTAACATTATTGAGCACCTGCTAGGTACAGTGTGCCAGCTACTTACGATATGACATGCAGGATCCTATTTGATTCCCATGGCAACCCTATAAAACACATATTATTTTACTCCATTATAGAGAAGAAACAGAGCCTTGGAAGGGTTGAGTGACTTGGCCAAGTCCACAGAGCTAGCATAGAGTGGCATGGTTCTAAATCAGATGGCGGGCCATATCGAGGCCGCTGCCCCGGGGACCCCTCCAACATGGATTAGCTAAAGATGCTGAGATCCAAGAGTTCCCAGGATCCTAGTCCAGCTCGGGCAGAATCTAGGCCCTAGAAGCCAATGCGACAGTAGTCTTATACTGTGAGAGCTTCTTGGGTCCCCAAGGGTGGCAGTATCATAAGGTCCCAGACTTGAACAGCCCTAAGTTAAAGCACTGTATGTAGTCTGGGTTCTAATTGTGACTCTACCACTGTGACTGTGTGACTTTGGGCAGGTCATTTGCCCTCTCTGGGCCCTGCACTATCAAATGGTGGGGCAAAATAATGAGAACTCATCCATGCGTGGTACTAACTGGGACAGGCTCAGGTCTAGGCAGTTTGCATACACTGACACATGGAATCCTCCCAATGGCCCCAGGTTGGTGCTATCATCTCCATTTCACAGATGGGAAATGAAGCCCTGAAAGATTAAGTTGCTCAAGGTTCCAAAGCAAATCAATACCTGGCAGATCTGGGATTCGAACTCCATACCTCTGTGTGTGTGTGTGTGTGTGTGTGTGTGTGTGTGTGTGTGAGACTAGGGATTGAATCCAGGGGCATTCTACCTCAAGAGCTCCCCGCCCCCACCAGCCCCCTTTTTATTTTTTTGTTTTGAAACAGGGTCTCTCTAGGTTGCTGAGAGCCTCCCTATATTGCTGGCCTCAGACCTGCGATCCTCCTGTCTCAGCCTCCCAAGTACTGGGATTACAGGGATGTGCCACCACGCCCAGCCCCCATAACTTTCAAAGCAGAGCCCCCATGTTCTGGCTGCCTCTCTGCATTCTTTCTTGAGGGATCTCTCAGCCCTGTGGGGTACCTGAGAGATGTCTGTCCATGTCCCTCGGCACAGGCACACGCACCATCATGCTCCCACACGGGAAGCACACACCCCGCCATGTGCCTGCACGTGTGTAGTGTACGCTCCTGCTTCCACGCCTGCTCCTGTGTGCTCTCCCAGTTTCTACCTGGCACAGCCATGCTGGGTCACACGTGTCCACAAGCCTCCCTGCACCAAGAACAGACTAAGCCCAGTCAGGTTCGCTGGAGGTAACCCCAGCACTGGTTAACACGTACGTGGCAGTGACGCGAGCCGCCACGCCCTTCTCTACTTCCCTCTAGTGCCTGGGTGGCTGGCACATCACATCACACACCTGCCGGCACCCCCATCCCCGCTGCCTCCCTCACACCTCTGCCCTAACAGAAGCGGGCACCTTCTCCAGGAAGGAAGCCGGCTCAAGTGCAACCCGGCTCCCACAGCCCAAGGATGCCAGCCAACCGGGGGTGGGGAGGGAGAAAGAGGCATCAACTGGAGGCTCTGGGGGGCCTGGGGTCCATGCTCCTATGAAAGACGACGCCCTCCCCCAAGTGCCCAGACGAGTTCTCAAGACCTCAGGGATGGTGGCCCCCTTTGTCACTGCCAGATGGCGGGATCTGGGGACAGAGGGTCTGCCCCAGTGCCCCAACAGGACTGTGGTGCCACCAGGGCTCCTTCCCGTTGCACCCCCACCCCATCCCTGGTCCCCGCTCTCTCCTCCCCCTGCCCGAGCATCTCAGAGTTCTGGGTATTTTTAGGCCTCAGCTGACAGGCTGTGAAATCGCTCCCTTCGCACCTCCCCAACCAGGCGGGGGCTGCAGAGGGAGGAATGAGGTTGGGGGGGGCACGCAGGCAATTCACCAGGCTCCTCCGTGGCTGGCAGGTGCCATGCAGGGAGTGGGGGCTCCTCCCCTTCTCCTGGAGCCTCCCCCCTGGTGAGAGGATCCCTCCACCTTGCCTGGAGAAGAGAATGGAGACACGGTGGGAGGGAGCCTCTGCTCCACTCAGGGACCTGAGAACACGAGCTTTAGGGGGCAGCCCAAGCAGGAAAGAAGGCACCAGAGACACCCTCTGAGTCCAGCTCTGCAGCCAACACCAACTCCTAGTGCTCTCTGCCGAGAGACAGGCCGAGAGACAGGCTGGCTTGGATCCTAGTAGGATAAGGGAGGTGCCAGGCAGTGGGGCCTAGTGGTTAAGGCCTCGCCTTTGGAGCAAGGCTGACTCAACTTCTTATCCCTGCTGCTAAGCAACCTGGGCGGGACCCTCTAGCTCTACGGGCCTTGGTTTCCCCATCTGTACAACAGCAATGATGTCGAATAACATGTAGGATATATCTCCCTTACAGGGTGGCTTTGAAGATTAAATGAAATGATATCTATAAAAAGCAAAGTGGCACACACCTGTAATCACAGCACCTGGAAGGCTGAGACAGGAGGATCACAGGTTTGAGGCCAGCGTTGGCAACGTATCGAGGCCCTCAGCGACTTTATGAGACCCCGTTTCAGAATAAAAAATAAAAAGAGCTGAGGGTGTAGCTCAGAGGTAGAATGTCCCTGAGTTCAATCCCTAGTACCATACCAAAAAAAAAAAAAAGGCCTGTGGATTCTCCTCGCTGCCTCCCCTGACCTTCAGTTCCTCCTAAACACCTCTCCTTTGGACTGGCTTTCTTTCTGTGACCCCTGAGGCAGAGGCCAATAGTTCATCCTGCCATCAGGCTCTCTGTTGCCTGCCTCTGGAACAAATCCCCACTGAGCGGGCACCTCAGCCCACCTCCCTGCTGCAGGGCACATACATGCACATGTGTGTGTCTACGAACCCAAATGCCAACACATGTGCGTGCTGCCAGTGCCTCCGTATGAGGGCGTCCGCCCTGGGATGACCCCCCAGGGAAGTGGGAAGCCGTACCCAGGCCCTGCTGTGAATGGGCCCCTGTGCCAGGGGCCGTGGGCATGGAAAGGGGGGCGGCCCTCCTCGTTGCCATGGAGACACATTGGCTGTGGCGGGGCTCTGCAGCTCAGGCCTGGTGGATGGAGTCTGAGCTGTGTGGCTCCCCTGGGGCCGGGCCCTCCTGCCCATGCTGGGGGTGGGTGGGTGCAGAATGAATCCTCAGGAGCATGAGCTGTGTCCCTGGAGCCCTGGTCTGCCCACCTTGGCTCTGCATCTCTCCTGGAGAGATCCCCTCGGATTCCTCAGGGCACCCGGCTAAGCCCATCCGCATCAGACTCACCTCAGCTGCCCATTATTACCTGCTGCCAACTAGTGGGGGGCAGGGCTGTAGTCCAGCGGGTGCTACAAATCTCCTGGTATGACTCCTCTGGGCTCAGTCCAGGTGAGGGATGGAGGAGGGACCGAACAGGTGTAGGGGCAGGTAGGTTCACAGGGGAGACTCTGGCTCTACTGACCTGCCTGCCTTTAGCCTGCCCATCCTCCACACTGCCGTGGTCTTAAAGTTCTTCATAGAGATCCACTCAAAAGCCTCCACTACCTTAATTTTCTTAAAGTTCTTCATAGAGATCCACTCAAAAGCCTCTACTACCTTAATTGTTCTTGAAAAAAAATCCTGTTTTCCCATTTACAAATGCCCGGCCTTGGTAATCTGACCCAAACTACCTTTCCAAGCCCTGTCTGCTGCTACTGTCTCCAAAGGTCTCCCTGGCAGCCGCGTTTAAGTACTCCCAAGACCCCTCAGCCCTCAGGACCATGGCATGTGTGGTCCCCACCTCCCCAAATGCCTCAGTGCTGGTTGCTCACAGGGTATGTGGCAAGCTATTTTTCCTTTAAGACCCAAGGCCTGGCACCCAAAGCTCACACTCTTGGTTCCTGGGGCATGGCTGGAATCCCAGACAGATGGTCTTCTTCTTCTCTTTTTCCTTCTCCTTTTTCTTCTGCAAGCTGGGGATTGAATCCAGGGGTGCACTGCCACTTAGCCACATCCCCAGAGGCTGGCCTAGACCCTGGAATCCTCCTGTCTCAGCCTCCCAAGTACTGGGATTATAGGCATGTGCCACCACGCTCGACGTCCCCGGCCCTTTTTATTTTTATTTTTTTATTTTTTTGTGGTACTGGGGATGGAACCCAGGGGCCTTCTACCTCCAGGCGACACCCTCAGCCCTATTTCATATTTTATTTGGAAACAGGGTCTCACTAAGTTGCAGAGGGCCTCACTAAGTAGCTGAGGCTGGCCACGAACCTGTGATCCTCCTGTCTCAGCCTCCCGAATACTGGGATTACAAGCGTGCGCCACCACGCTTGGCTTCCCCAGCCCTTTTTATTTTGAGACAAAATCTTGCTAAGTTTGCCCAGCCTGGCATTGAACTTGCTATCTTCCTGCCTCATTCTCCTGAGTAGCTGGGATTACAGGCATGTGCCACCATGCCCGGCTTCTGGATCGACTTCTAATTCCCCGTTCCCACTTCCTAGGGTGCTCTGAAGATGGACTTAAAACAGCACCCCGAACAGTGAGCACTTAACATGTCTTTGCTATCCTGATGGTAACTAACTTACATGGCCTCCGAGAAGCCCTCCCCATCTCCTCCATCAAAGAAGCGGCAGGCATGTCCTCAGAGCTTCCGGAACCCTCATCCCACACATCAATCACTTGGTACAGGATAAGGTTTCTAACAGCTGCTGTTGGCTGAGTGTTTACTATATGCTAGGCTCTCTGATAAACGCTTTCCCCGCCTTATCTCACCTCATCCTCCGGCCACCTGGGAAGGGAGAAACATCATCAGGCCCATTGAACAGAAGAGGAAAACTGAGGCCCCAGGGGGTGAAATGCCCTGCTACAGGGACACAGCAGCAAGTGCTTCTGCCAAGACTCACATAGGCAGCTGCGGGAGCCCAGAGCCCTGGCTTGGGCAAGGCACTCCTGGAGGTCTGAATATCAGGTGCTTAGCAGGTACTGCGTGCTCCACAAATGAGATTGTTGTTCTGGCGCTGTGCGGGGTGATCTGAGACACCCCACAAAAGCACAAAAGCCTCCACTTCCAGAGAAAGAGAGTGAGGGCTCAGAGGGGGCTCTGAGGCTTCCAGGGATGGGGTTAGGGATGGCCAGGAGGTGGGCAGGCCTGGGAACCTGAGGAGTGCTGGCGTGAGTGAGAGATCACTGGCAGGAGGGGGCTATCAGCGCCGGGGTTGGTCGGAGCCAGAGCGGGCCGGCCGTGTGCTGGCCACGCGGGCAGCAGCTCTCTGGTCCCGCTGACACCACCCTGTGGTAATGAGACGGATCCAATTTGTACCCAGAGCCCCGCCGGGAGCAGCTGCCGCGGCAGGGTTTGAAGTAATTTAATTGGACACATTAGCCACACGGTTCTCTCCTCCGCCCCCCGAGTGCAGAACCTCACGCAGGCCCCCCTTTCACGCCACCTGACCCTGGCTGTCAGCGCCCTTCCCCTCTCGGGGGCTCAAGAACCAGAGGGCTTTCTCAGATGCAAATAGAAACTACAGGATCTGCTGAGGCTGGGACTCAGGCCTCTCCCTCCTCTCTCCTGAAGGGGGCAGAGCAGGGTCACCCCCTTTTCTCCCTTGGGTATAAAGCCCCCAGCCTCCTGGTCTCTAGGAAGAACAATAAAGAAGCAGGGCCAGCAGCTCATGCCTATTCTAATAGCATCTTTGGTTTTTGTCACTATCAGAATCACTACTGAAACAGAGGGTAGACCTCCTCTTAGGGGGGGATTATGTATACATATGCACAGAAGCAGCCATGGTCACCAATACACAGATGAGCTGAGTTCAGCCCAGTTAGACGTGCACATATGTGTACATATGTGCACACACACACACACACACACACACACGAGTCGTAGTGAGGCTTGTATATGTACCCATGACAGCTCCGGAAAACATCCCACATCCACACCCAGGCACGCTTAAGGCCAGGTGAGATCCTACTCCCCGAAGAGGGAGGCCTCAGAGGAGGCCAAGCTGGCAGGCAGGTGGGAGGGCGTGGCGGGGGGCAGGCAGGGTCCCTAGAGGGTGCGGGCCCCGCCTGGCTAGGAACCCGGCTGGGGGAGGCGCCCGCCCCAACGCTTTCCGTCGCAGCTCCCCCGCGGACCTCGGCGCACCTCGCTACAAATACACTCATTAGCTGCTGTTTACAGCGGACACGGCTCTCGTATGAGCGCAGCTATTACGGCCAGCCAGCTGCCGCCCGCACAGGCACGCACGTAGGTACACACAGACACGGCGCTTCTCCCACCGCCCCTCCCCGCCCTCCCCTCCCACCTGCGCCCGAGCCCCCACACGCAGTCTCGTGAATACATCAATCCCCGAAACATCCCGGCTCACCATACAAGTCAGCTCCCCGCCCAGCCCCTCGGGCGACAAACCTCTCCCCAGAGGCCCCTCCAGGTTGAGGCTGCAGAGCCCCCCAGAGCCTCCCAGAGCAGGCAGTCCTCCTTCCCACCATCCGGGCCGGAATTCCAGGCGCAGGCTCTGGGAGCCATCCAGCCCCTGCCACAGGTCCCGTGACGCCTGCCAACTCCGTTCCAGCCCTCAGGGAATTCTGCTGGGTGAGACCAAAGCCCTGCCCTCCAGACACAAATTGGAGAGGGCCCAGCAGGGCTGCCCCTGCTGCCTGGAAGGTCAGGGACCTCCATGTCCACAGAACTGGCACGATTCGCTTGGCACCACTGGCTGGGGTTCCCTGGCAAGGCAGGAGGGCACCCAGGCCGGGCCTGGCACAGGCTGGCTCCGGCTCCTGGCCAGACCAGTGACCGCCCTGACAGAGAGAGCTGACCTTACCTGGCGGGCACTGCCCACGGAGCGGGGGACAGGCTCCACGCGGGCTGCCCCTGCCCACCTGGGGTGCCTCCGAGGAGGAGGCCATGGAGTGGAGTGGACCCCCACACCAGCTCCTTCCTGCTGTCTCCTTGGGGGAAGCAGTTATTGCAGATGGTCCATCAGATTCAAGAGGGGCTCGAAGTCCCTGAGAGGGCGGGCAGGGGCAGCCCCACTAGCTCTCTATGCTGCCCTCAGCGTCCCTGAGGCCTTGGCTTGGGGTCAGCCAGGGGCAGGACCCAGCTGCCCAAAGGCTGGACTTTGCTCACCTGACACCCACCTGTTCCTTTCTGCTTTCAGGCTGCCCCTCACCTGTCACCAGCTGGCCAGCAAGTTCCTATCCCAAGCCAGCCTGCTCTAACCCCTTCCCATGGCAAGGAGTGGCCGGGGCCGTTTCCTTCCCCTCTGTCCTCCAGTCCCTGAGCACCTGGCCTGCTGGTCCAGCTGTCCCCACAAAGCCACAGAACTGCCTGAACCAGGGACGAGAAGGAGACTGCCTCCACAGCAACCCTACAGCTTGGGGGTGCTCCTACCTTGGCCCATGCCCCCCCCCCAGGGGATTTAAACCTGCTCAGACCCAGGTCCTCCTCCCTGCCCATACCCACTGAGAGACCAAGTGACCTTTAGTCCCAGACCCCGCATTTGGGGACATGGAGAGGAAGGTTGGGAGAGAAGGTTGGCAGTGTAACCCCAGGACAGTCGGGCCTCCTTGGACCTTCCTGAGGCCCACCCTGGCCCTGACCCCCGATGATCCTCACAGCATGCCCCCAATCTGCCCTTGCAGCCTGCACCCCAACTCCTGCCTCACCCCCCTCCTCATCGGCCTGTGTCCCTAACTGGTAACCTATGAGTGAAGGGTTAGCTTGGGCAATCTCTGTGGATCCTTGGGCCTCAGAGAGGAGACCGCACCAGGCCAGGGTGCCCCCGGCCCCAGGTAGTATGTATGAGTCTGTCCACATACTCCCAAAGAATGGCCTGCTCCACATGCCTGCAGGGGACAGAGCCCAGTAAAGGATGGAACCAGAGGTTTCCAGCACTGCCAACCCCAGGGGCAGGCAGCCTCAGGCCCTGACCTCTCTCCCTGCGGTGCCCTCTCTGGCCTTGTTCACTAGCTCCCCGCAAGTCTTCTTCCTCCTGCCTCCTCCTTCCTGCCGCTGTTCTGTCTGCCCACTGCAACGCTGACCCCTGCAGGCCTGCTGAGGCCTTGCCGGGCTCAGGGACAGGCAGACCCAGGGACAGAGGGATGCTCAGCCTGGCCAGCTTCAAGATGTACAGAGAACGAAGGCCAAGGGTAGGGAGAGAGCAGAGGGGAGGTTGCAGGAATGGCTGGAGAGGCTGGGCAGAGTTTGGAGCAGAAGCCCCTGGGTGTGCTTGGGAGGGGACAGGTGGTGTTCCCCTTCTCCGTCCCGCTCCTGCTTTCCCCCCACAGTCCCTTTCTTCATAATACATAGAAGCAGAGTGCCTGGGGGGTCGGGGCCCAAGTAGGAAGGGAATAACACCTGTCAGGTGCTGTCAGGTAAGGTCTTAGCTCTCGCTGCGCCCTGTGGGGACCTGCAGAGTGAGTAGGCAGAGGGAGGGGGTGTCACAGGGGCCCTCTGGTACCAGCCCGGGCACAGGGGAGCAGCAGAGGACAAGCGATGTTTTAAAAACAGCACTGGGCCGCAGGTGTTCCTGAGAGGGGGATGAGGAGATCGGGATGTAAGGAGGTTCTGGCTCCTGGGGGACCCGAGGGGAGAGGAGGGGTGGCCTGAGTCACACAGGAATTAATGCATCTCTCACTCTCACCTGGTACCAGGCAAAGGGGAGTTGGGGGTGGGCAGTAGTGGGGGACACACTTGGTGTGGGGAGCAGAGTCTGGGGGGCCTTAGGTGAGTTACAGGGGTGGGGAGGTCTGACATGGAGCCGTGGGGACTGTAGGAGGTAGGCAGGGATGTCAGCAGGCATGGAGTCCATATCCAGGTCTCTGGCCTTCAGGAGCAGGAGCCAAGCAGACCCTGCCCTCTCCGGCCTATTTCTAGCCCCATCCAATGCAATGCTCCTACGAGAGAGGGGCAAACCTCAGGCCGGCCCTCTTCCTAGTCTGAGCTGACCCCACCACAGGCACTCTGGCTGCACGGGGCAAGACAGGTCCCAACCCCAGGCAGGGAGGCCCATCCAGGGAGGCGGAGGGGAAGGTCCAGGGGGCTGCCAGCCCACCAGGGACAGTGCTGGAGTCCAGGCCCTTTGCCCAGAAGATGCCATGCACATCAAGTTGGCCTCTGTGGAGAGGGCAGAGGTGCCGTGGAGAGGCGGTGATGTCATGGTGCCCAGGCGTGGGAGGAACGAGGGGGGAGGGAGAGGGGATGAAGGCAGGGCCCCAGGCCAGTGGCCTAACAGGAACGGGAGGGGGAGGCCGCCAGCCTGGAGGCAGGGAGCGTCCTCACTGCACCCCCTTTTCAGCCTCATAGCCCTGAACTGGTCTCTGCACTGAGCTGTTGGCTTCTGGGAGGGTAGATCCAGCGAGAGAATGCCCTGCCCTTGGGGGAGGATGCCAGGGTCAGGACCTGGGTCCAGACAGACGAGGGGAGGCTCTCCAAAGGCAGTGTCCCCTCAGCCCTCACCTAGAGGACATTCATAGAAGGGCACGAGGTTCCAGAGGAGACTAAGTCTCTTTCACCCTCCTACCCAAGTGCTGAGTGGGCATAAGACCTAGTGCCCAGTAGGTCGACCTCAGCCGACTTGGGCTGAAATGAACTATGGGGACAAGAGCTGGTGGAGGCAGGGACAGGCTGAGGCCGCCCCTCGAGGGGGAGAAAGAGCAGGTGTGGGCTGGGGCGAGAGTGGGCAGAGCCAGTGCCCGCCAGCCTGCCCTGGAAGAGTCTCAGGAGGAGCCTTCTGCAGAGGGCCTTGGAGCTGCCCCTTTTCTCCAGCACCTGCAGCCCAGGGGGGGGGGGCTGGCGGTGGGGAGCCCCCGGTCTCTTCATCTGGAAGAGAGTACTAGGCTGGGGTGCTGGTTTCTGCACCAGAGAGCAACCCAGAATCGCAGACCCTGATGCCAGAACTGGCAGGTGTGTGTGTGTGTATATATGTGTGTAGGGGGGAGGGGGTTTCTGGGTCTGGGGCACCACCCCAGGTAGAAGCCAGGACTGAGCCTGGGCAGGAGCTGCAGGGGACCTGCCTACAGGTGGGCACTGCGTGAGGAGGCGTCAGGAGCCCAGGAGGAAATGGCAGAGCAATTTCCCGAGGAAGGAGGAGAGATTCCTGGCTTGGGCTTAGAGGATGCCCGGCCGCCGACAGTGGGCTCCCGGGCCACTCCCTTTGAGGAGAAATGCAAAGGGGTGCGGCCCCTCCCCCTCCCTCCCCGACAAGACCGGAGTGAGTTTGGGGTTTGCTTCCCCCTCCTCAAGCCTGAGAGAACGTCCCCCGCCCCCCACCCCACTGTCGTCAACCACTGCGCTCTTTCCCTTCAGGTACCCCTGCCTCCCCCTCCCCGCTCCTGCGGCTCCCCACCCCCCAGAAGCCTCCCGGCCTCGCTGCTGCACCAGATTCCCACTTGCCCCCTGGCACCCTCAATTCACAGTTGGCACTGCCAATGCCACTCCGCTCCCCTGTGCCCACAATCTTGGCCCAAAGCTGCCGGGATCCTCGCCCTGGGTCCCCAAGCGCTAGCACCTCAGGGCACGGGTGCTGGGGAGCCGAGGGTCCCTCCGAGGGCACTGCCCAGCTCCCGCGGGGGCAGCGGCCCCGCCACACACGTTGTCCTTGGGCTGCTGGGGGGTGGGGGGGAGGTCTTTGTGGGGGACACTGCGAAGCCGGCCCCGGGCATCAAGCCTGGCATCCGGACTGCGGGGGACCGGGTCCTAGCCGCTGCCGCTGCAACCCGCGCCCCCCAGGGCTGGGGTGACCCTGGGGGGCAGTCCGCGCGGCTCCAGCCGACAGCAGCTCCAGGCTGAGGCTCCGAGACGGCGTCCGGCGCTGCCGCCGTCCTGCCCGCCGGTGCGGGGCGCCCCAGCCCGCGCGGGGCCGCGCTTACCTCGGCTGGTCGCCTCCGGGTCCCGGTACATGGTCCCCTCGTCGCCGGCTCCCTCCGGGCTCCTCAGAGCCGCCCGCGGCCGCGCTCTGCTCCGCCGCCGCTGCAGGGCATGGGGCCGGGCGACCCCCGGGGGCGGGTCCGAGGGCGGGGGCCGCGCGGGCTGCACCGAGCCGCCGAGCCGGGGAGCGGGGGCCGCCCGCCAGCCCTCCCGCCCGCCCGCGGAGCACGCTGCCGCTGCCGCCGAGCCGCGCCGAGCCTCCTCCCTCCGGCCTGCGCGCCGCGTGTGCGCGCCGGAGTGTATGTGAGTGTGTACGAGGCCGTGTGTATGTGTGTGTGTGTGTGAGCGCGCCCGGGGCACCGCCGGCGCCGCCCGCCCAACGCCGAGCGCCGCTGCCACCGCCACCGCCTGTGCCCGCTGCCGCCCGCTGCCGGCCGCGCGCCGCACTGCAGCCTGCGCCCACCGCCGCCCGGAGCCGCCCCGAGGGCACGGCCGCCGCCCCGCGCACCCCGCCCGCCCGCCCGCCGGGGAGGACTGCGGGGGCCCGCGGCTGGGTCCTCGGAGCCCTCTGGTCCCGCCGCACCGTGCGACCCACTCCGCCAGTGCGCCGCTGACGGCCGCAGCCTCGCACGGGGCAGGGCGGCGCAGCCCACCACCTCTTCCGAGGTGCCCTTTGGCTCCGTTCCGAAAGACGTGAAAATCCGCTCCGCGTTTTCCGCCGGGTGGCCGCTGGAGGGCGTCAGCCTGGGACTCGACACCGCGGCAGTCCCGTGGAGACGGCCTGGTGTGAGCAAAAACCAGGACTGGAGTCCTTTTACTAGCGCTGGGCCTGGCTTCACCACTCTGGTGGTTCCCAGAGCGTGCACGCAGCGGAGCAGAAAGGGCTAGGTCCTCTGCCCTCCGTGGGACACTAGTGACCCTCCCCATTTGCCCCAGCCTCACATAAGAAGAAAGAGCTCTCCCGCAGCGGCTCTACTTCCTCTGTCCCTCTCCTCTTTTCCTTGACCCAGCACTTCCGTGGTAGGAAAGAAATGCCCCCTTACCCTGCCAACTCTGGGGCTCTCTTGGCCCTCTCTACCCCGGAATCGCTCATTACAGCCCAAATCAGGTAAGACCTGTGTCTCCTTTCTCTACAGGATGGGTGCTGTTTGATTCTGGGGCAGGGAGGAGAGGCCCATCTCTCAAGGACTTTAAAGCCTAACCCCGGATCGTTGGTGGTATTAGGTACGGAGGCCTCCTTGCACACCCTAATCACCTGCACAGAGACAAGCACACCTTACCCTGCACTGAGGGGGTCAGCAGGAGGGAAAAATCCCTGGGTCTACCGCAGGATACTGCCTTCCTTCTGCTGAGAAGGCAGTTCACAGGTGAACCAGGCTTTCCAGAGTCAAGAATTCCTACTTTACCCCTGAAATCCACCCAACTGGCTTTTATCCTGCACAGCTCATGCCCAGCCACACCTCCACCTCCCCAAAGCGCCCTCAGGGACAGAGGTCCCAACTCTCCCCCCACAACACACACACACACACACACACACACACACACACACACACACACACACCCATCCACTGGAACTCACGTGGAACCTATCCTACCTCCTACCAAACATATATTCACCTCCACCCACAGCTTTTCCGGTGGAGAAACAGATAAGGAAATTCCCCCGGCAAACCTTCTTGAAGACTGTTCCGGTGGAGAACAGATTTCCTGGGATTGAATGTTCTAATTAAAAATGGAAGGGAAAAAAGGCATCTGTAGGTTAAGGCCGGCAATTCCCCAGTAGCCAGAAATCTCAGCTCTTGCTCTACAGTGAAGGGCCATCTCTGTCCCTCCCCTCTTTTCCCTTCAGCCACCCTCACCCACATGCCACCAAGAATCCAGGAGCTATGCACAACCTGCTTTTGGGCCCCGGCAACCAAAATCAAAACCAGAAAACCAAGCCAGCAGGCTGAGATTTCAAGGTCTCCCAGCCTGGGCCATCCCCTGTCATCCTGGTCCGGCACCCACCTGCATCTCGCATTGCTCTGTAAAGAGCAGTATGCCCTTGACATTCCCCCCGCCACCCCGCCAGCCCACTGAGCACACAGAGGGCTCCTATTCAGGAATCTCCCGCCTCTGATCCCTCTCCCAACCCCTCATCATTGCCATGCAACAGGTCTTGCCTGGGCATCTGGAATCACCTAGTTTCTTAGAGTTGATGGAGAGGACATCTGAGAAATGACCCCGGCCACCCGTCCTTGGTGACAGATAGTGAAGGCAAGGCCTCTATAGAAGGAACTGACTCAGAGAGCTCAAGGCCCCAGAGCAGCAGCCCAGAGAGCTGGTGAGAGAAACGGGCGGAACCTTCGGTCCTGACTCCTAGCCTTTTGCTAACCACTGTGAGATTCCTGAGAAGGCTTACAGGCTGTCCCTTATAAAAATAAAAATCCCGGACTCATTCTCCCAGCAGGCATTAGACAGACATTGTTCCAGAATGTTGGAGCTGGATGGTCCCTCAGGCATGCCAGATGAACCCCACCAGATATCTTTGTGTAAACTGAGGCTCTGAGGAATTGGGGGTGGTTTTTAATTTCTTGTCTGCTGTAGGGAAAACTTTGAAGACAGCCTTTCTGTGGGCCTCAGTCACTTTGATAGGGGATGCAGAGTCATTGGAAACAGGAAAGAATACAGTTTATGTGGCTCTGCTGTTCCAAGCTGTGTTTATCCTGGGCCTTGGTTTCTTCATATCCTCATCATGGGAATAGCAACACCTATTTTGTCTGATTTTTTTGATAAGATTAAATGTGATGATATGATTGAAGCACTTGAAAATGATACTTGGAGCACATAATTTATTCTTGACCGACATTGAGTCCCATTATTATTTGTTTATCCCTTAACAAAGACACCACATACTCCCCATTCCCATGTTCTGCCTGTCAAGGAAGTTCTTTCAGATGTCTAACCTCAAACCATTCTGCTGCATTTCAAGGCTACTCTTTCCTGCTGGGGCATCAGAAGAGGCCAACTCTGAGTGCCTGTCTTCTGAGCACTCACAGAGGACTGGGCAGAGGCAGGAAATGGAGTCTGCAGGAGGGAGCAGGGAGGCTGTGAATTACCCTGGCCCTGCTGTCAGATCCTGCCTCTGGTAGGGGAGGGCCTGGATCTCTGGTGATCTGTTTCTTTCCTTCTGGCCCCATGGAGGGGGGGGCCCAGAGAGGCCTGCTGGTTCCGTGACGCTGCTGGCCCCTGTGTCCTGGGTTCCATGACGTGGCAGGAAACGCTGGCAGTACCTGGTTCCCCAAGGACCCACAGGCCGTGTGTCGCAGACCCCTCAGGCCTGTTTCCGATCTGGCTCTGCATCAGGGCCCCGTGTCCTGGGTCGCCTTCAGGGAGTGGCTGGAAGCAAGGAGGGACATCCTGTCCCTCGGTCCCAGGCCTCTACTCTCCCAGACAGGGCCCCTGAGGCCACCTGGCTGTGTTGCTAGGCCACCGCGAGGAGGCAGGGCTCCTGGGTTCTTCTCTGGCCTCCACCCGGCATGGTCTCGGCGGCCGCTGTCTCCACACAGCTCCCATCCCCTCGCCCCCGCCCCTGGGCTACGGAATGAATTATTAATAAAAATGCTGAGGAAGCTCTTTGTGCAGCTCACGTGACAGAACAAACACACCTCTCTCCTTGCCACCATCCATGTGGCAAGAGACTTCAGGCTGAGCATTTGCCTGCACCAGGAGGCTAGGGAGAAGGGCGCCACCACAGCCTGCTGGTGGGACAAGCACCTGTTCAGCCACCAGCCCTGCCAAGAGCCCCCAGTCTTGCCCTTCCTCCTCTGCAGAGGCCGAGAGTCTGGAGAGGCTAAAAACATAGAATGAACGGATGTCATCCCCCTGTCCAGAAAGGACATGACAGCCGACTCCTGGAAGGCAGCTGCAGCACCTTGGTGCCCCTCATCATGATGAAGACTGAATCAATATTTGCTGATTAATTACCTCCTCTCTCCAGACCCAGCGACAACCCAATCTCCTGGTTTACCCAGGGCCTGGCCTTGTCATACTTCTGCTGGGCTCTGCTTTGCAGGCAAAGTCTGTCCCCACCACATCTAAGCGAAGAATTCTAAAATGGGTCCATTGGCGCCATTGGGCCTGTTATCCCAGAGGCTGGAGGCTGGGGCAAGAGGATTGCAAGTTGGAGGGCAGCCCCGGCAACTTAACGAGAGAACTTGTCTCAAAATAAAATAAGAAAAAGGGCTGGGGATGTAGCTCAGTGCTTACCTGGCATGGGTGAGGCCCTGAATTCAATCCCCACACAGCCAAAAGAGAGAGAAGAATCTTAGGCGTGAACTATGGTCTTGCCTCTGTCTGTTTCTCTAGTTGCTTTCTTTTTTCTTTTTTCCTAAACTGGGAAGTGAACCCAAGGGCATTCTACCTCTGAGCCATGCCCCAGCCCTATTTTTATTTATCATTTTGTGGTCCTGGGGATTAAATCCAGGGGAATTCTACCTCCAAACTACATCCTCAGCCCTATTTTTTAGTTTTATTTTGAAACAGGGTCTCACTAGGTTGCTGGGAGTCTCGCTAGTTGCTAAACCTGTCCTCGAACCTCTAATCCTCCTGTCTCAGCCTCCCAAGTACTGGGATTACAGGTGTGCACCACCATGTCTGGCTTATTTTTTATTTTGAAGCAGGGTCTCACTAAGTTGCTGAGGATCTTGCTAAGTTGCTGAGACTGGTCTCAAACCTGCAATTCCCCTGTGCCAGCCTCCCAAGTACTAGAATCGCAGGCATGTGCCACCACGCCCTGCTTCTAGCTGTTTTCTGGGCCTTCATTTTCTTATTCATAAAGCTGAACTAATAATTGCTCCACACAGAGATATAAAGATATACTGAGAACATGTCAAGGACTGGGTGTCTGTGTTGGTTCCCTGAGGATGACCCCAGATACCAAGGACCCTGGCCTAGGTTGACTTCCCATAGCCACAGACCCTCAAGGGTCTCAGGCCATGTTTCAGGGCCAGAAACATCCTCTTGCCAGAAACCCCACCTCATCCTATCTGTCCTCTCTTTCATTTCTACCTGGAACTTCCTCCCTATCCAGAGTCTGCCCCGAATCTCTTCTTCATAGTCACCTGACACCCCCTTGTGCTTGGCTCAGCCCCTTAAACACCTCACCACCCCCTAAAAGATGAAAACCAGTGCCCCCTTTTCTAGCCAACTCCTGCTTGGAACAGCTACAGCCTCAGCCAGAACCTTGCTCTTGGGCACCTTCTGTGAGATGGACTCAGGGTCCTGTGGAAGCATTTTTGGCTCGCCCGTTCCAAGCTAAGTGACCTGGGGTAAGTCACTCCATCCTTCTGAGCCTCGGCTTACCAGTCTAGACCGTAAGGATGTTGGGTCTAAGTCTTGATTGGGTCCCAGGCCCCTCTGGGAATCTACTGCACACCATGCATCTCTCCTCCCTGGAAAAAAACGCACACACATAGGCACAACACTTTGCCTATCACTGGGTGTGTGTTCTTAAATCTCTGGCCCAGAGGCCTGCAAGGTGGCCTCCAACTCTGACAGTCTAAGGCCAGTTCTCTGTCCTCCTCACCCAGCCCACAGTGACTCTGGGTCATGGGAGGGGTGGGCTGGTGGTCTGTCCCCTCGTTTCTCCCTCCTGCCTCAGTGGCTCCCACCCCCAGCACTTGCCGTAACTGGAGCCAGCCTGTCTGCAGCTCAGACTGTTGTTCTAATCCCTCTTGGAACCCATTGAACCGGCTTCACCTGCCTTTCAAGGTATTTAAAGGTTCTTTGACTAAATGCTTTTTGATCTTCCACTGATGGGAACCAAGCAGAGGCTCTTTCACCAACGGCTCCCCTACCCCCCATATGATTAGTCTCTAAGAGCTCTTTTGATATTGCAAAAACCTTCTGTGGTTTGTTCAAAGCCCGATCCCTGGCCACCACCTCCCCCGGAGGAGACCCAAGCCGGTCAGCTCCAGCTTCCACCGCCCAGCCCCAGCTTATGGCCTAGTTAATGAGGGCCTCTCAGCTGACTCCCACCTAGACCAGTTGGGACCCCAGACCCAGCCCAGCCGATAGAGGGTGAAGCCCTGCTCCTCCCGGGGAGCCCCCCGCGGGTCTGGGTGGTAGGGTGGGATTGGGTTATGTGTCCCCAGACTCTGCCTCCCACCCAGCAGAGGATGCATAGACGGGCTAGGGAGCCCACCGGACCTGTTTCCAGGGTCGCTAAAAGAGCTCCCTTAGCCAGAGGCTCCGAAGGGGAAACTGAGGCTCTTAGAAGTTCCAGGTTCTGGGCTCAGTGTAGGAGCGGATAGGAGCCGGAACACACCGGCCCAAGGCCGTCGCGGGTTCCCGCAGCCAGCGCTTCCGATCTCTAGGACCGCGCACAAGGTGGGCTCCCGCTGCAGAACTGGCGTGTGCGGGAGGCGCCTCGGCTCCTGCTAGTGGGGTCCACAAACGTCCGGCTGGAGCTCGGAAGCGCCACCTCCCGCGACGGCGCCCCCACTACCCGCGTCCTTCTCCCCAACTTGGACCGATCCCCCCGCCCCGCCGCGCGTCCTTAGTGTCCCAGCCCGGGCGGGGGCCTGGGCAGGGATGCGCGTGCGCGGAGGGGGCGCCGCGGAGCCCGCGTGAGCAGGCAAATTACCGCGGACCAGACTGGGCCGCGGCCGCTGAGGGGGAGGGGGGGAGGAGGGGGAGGAGGCTGGTGCAAAGCCTTAAGGGACATGGCACAGCACGCTGGAAGAATCCTCAACCCTGGGACTGAGGTCCACCCCCCACCGCGCCCTAGCTGGAGTTGAAGACCGCAGTGGGGGTGGGGTCCCAATCTGTCCCGGCTCCATGATCCCTGGCTCTGGGGTCTCTGAGGGTGTCAGGAGGAGCCCCAGCCCTCGGGGAGATGGGCAAGTTCAGATCGCCCGGCCCCTTCCTTCACCGAGGCCTCTGGGGGTGCTGCTGTGCTCCTTGGCCCTGCCAGACTCAGTGCCAGAATCCAATCCTGGCCCTGTAATAATCATAATAGCAACAGCCACCGTTTATTGAGCTCCGAGGGCCTGCCAGGCCCCGGTGCCAAATACATAAGGCGCACGATTCCTCTGAACAGTCGCAGTAACACGACCAAGAAGTCCGGTTGTGACCCCCTTGGGAAGGCGAGGAGGCTGAGGAGCTTAGGAGGTGGTGTGGCTTCCCGGCCAGGAGGAGGGGCGGGAGCAGGTCAGCAGAGTCACACCCCATCTGACCAGGGGGACTTTGCTTTCCCCGAAGGCTGGGCAGGCACCAGGGTCAGTTCCTCGTGGGGTGTGGCCCTCCTGCTCTTGGAGGTCGGAAGTAAGGGGAGAAGAGGCCCTGAAGCATGGACAGAGGGAAAAGGACCCCCCCAACACCCCCACACACCCCTCTCTGGCTGCTCCATTTCCTCCTGGGTCCCCTCTCTTCCTGCTCCTGTGGGTGGCCCCAGAGGCTGTGTCCTCAGCCTTTATCGTCCTTCTTACCCCACACTGTCTTCTTGTGAGCTCATCCCCTCCCACGGCCTCAGCCCAACTCCCAGCCCTGTCTCTGGGGCCCTGACCTCCCTCCTGGCCCGGAATCTGGGCACTTAATGAAGCGTCTCCACCCAAGTGAAGGGAACTCTTCGACATCCTGGGGAAGCAGCCCCACCCTGGATCACACCACACCCCCGAGGGCGTCATGGCTCCCCCAAGCCCCAGGTCGGTTCCTGAGTCTTCCTGATCCCCTCTCCACGTCTAACCAGACCCTTTTTTTTTCTGCAGAGCTTCTCACACCCTCATCTCAGGCTCTGCAGCCGCCTCCCTGAGATGCACACACAGCCTCGCCCTCTGCCTGCCTCCGCAGTGGCTCCAATCCAGGGCCCTCCCCCACTGTGATTTCCTGAGACAAGACCCAATCCAGCCCCTTGCTCCCCGGTCCCCAGGCAACTGATGGCTTCCCACTGCCAGTGGAGTCAGGCCTGAGCAACTTTTCGGGGGTGGGAGTCCTCCCAGTACCGCCCTCTATCTCCTGCCTCCTTGTCTTACTCAATGCCCCACCTCTGGCTACAAACTCCTACAAATTACCTAAGGCTTTCCACCCTCCAAAGCCCATCTCAAGGGTCACTTTTTCCATGGGGTCATCCCTGATTCTCCTAAGCCAGTTGGAACTCTCCTTTTCGGTAGCCCCACAGAACATTCTGCCTCAGCGTTTTAGAATTGTCTACTTTAATAGTATGTATGCACCTCTCGAATCCAGCAATGGGCTGGGAGCTCTTTAAAGGCAAGAATCACTCAACTACTATCCCTCCTCATCTTTCTTCCTATTTTTTTTTTTTTTTTTCAGTACTGGGGACTGAACCCAGGGGCATTCTACCTCCGAGCTACACTCCAGCCCTACTTTTTATTCTTCATTTTGAAACAGGGTCTCACTAAGCTGCGGAGAGCCTCACTGAGTAGCTGAGGCTGACTGCAAACCCGGATCCTCCAGTCTCAGCCTCCCAAGTACTGAGATTACAAGCGTGAGTCACCACGCCTGGC